>JAYRBW010082860.1:0-23116 GCA_036023295.1 Invenusta paracnida
AA
This sequence comes from Invenusta paracnida, assembly GCA_036023295.1. NCBI lineage: Eukaryota > Metazoa > Platyhelminthes > Proseriata > Coelogynoporidae > Invenusta > Invenusta paracnida. The sequence goes on from JAYRBW010082860.1 coordinate 3, forward strand.
AAAGGGCAGAAGTTATCGCATGAAATTATTGGGGGGGGGGGGGCCTGGGCCCCCCCTTTGGCGCGGTCCCTGTTTTTTATCAAACTCATTACTCAAAAATTCCATAATACCTTATATACAAATTTTGTTCTGTTCTGATTTTTTAAAGTAATGTATATAGTTATGCAGATGTAATTTTTCTCTAAATACATTATTAGATTTGAATAATATGTAACTTTCGTCAGCTTAATTTACATATGTACAGTTCATGTCATTTATAGACCTATTTATTTAGTTTAATGGTAAAAATAACACAAATTATTGTCAATATTCTCTATGCTTATTTTAATTACATTAGATTTGTTTTTATAACATATGTATGTAAACAAATTTTTAGATGTTTATAATATTTTATAATTGAATTATTTGTTTGTTTTTGAGTTGACTTAATATAAAAAATATATGACAACATGTACTATTCTCGTTTGATTTACAACAAATGTGAATGAAATGCAATTGTTTAAAATAACTAAATGAATATTATATTTAGGTTGTGATTTAATTGACTGGAAACAACACATCATCAGAGTGGGAAATTGAAGGAAATTCTAATCACACGTTGCCTGATTGTATATTGCAAATAATTTCATTGGAATTGTTAATTAGTAGCATTTTCTTTATTTAGCTTTTGCTTTAAATAAATTTAAGACAAATCAGCATATAACAGAAATATTCAGAGAAATCATTAATCTAGTATGAAGTTTACATTACAAACTTAATTTATTATTCATTGAAATGCTTATCTAATTTTATATATTGTTAGAACATAACAAATGAGCTTCCCATCAAAGAAGTTTTATACATTAAAAGGATAAGTGTTCTCTTAATACGACTTTACAGAACTGAGCTTCTTTTCACTTAAATGTTTCCTCCTAGCCTTACTTTTCTCATTTATCTTTTTGTTACATTCTCGTTTGTTTAAATTTGTAACATGATGGTGGGTAATGTATCTGAAACGTCAACAAATTAACAATTTGTTAATTTTTTAAAATGATTAGCACTATCATAGTTTCTGATGGTACAATTAATTACTTTTTTAAAATAAATTACATTTGGTAGTATTTTTACTTTATAGTATTATTTTTTAATTTGGTTATATGTTTTAATATTACTACTTTTTAGTAGTATGATAGTAGTATGGTTCGACCTGCTAAGCACTTCATGCCTTTTAAGCTGCTAAACATTTAACTGACACAGTTGCTAAGCAAGGACAAGAGAGTTAAATATCACAGTCAATTGATCTACACCAACAGCCGTTTCACTCAATCATGATATAAGATGATGTATGAATTTTTAATATGCTTGATTCTGGTATAAATGCAGTTTTAGATATGTCTTGTCACTGATTCAATCACCTTTAAGCACGACTCATTAAATTTATTCTTTATGTTAAGGTTGTAATGGCTTGGTCAATGTTGATACTTGGAAAGTCATTCAGTAACATATATGCAGTATCCTAGTAACCCAACATTCTTATTATATAAGAGAGAGAGGTCGACGGGATGCAGCCTTCTGTTACTTACAATTTCTAGTTTTTTCTCTAGAATTGTTGATTTTTTTTCTGTAGCATGTAGTTTTTCAATGTTAAATTCTGGAGAATTGTTTGGGCATTTTAAGACATTTGTATTAGGCTCATGTAGAAGCTTTTTACACATTCTTAATGGTGCAATTTTTTTCTGAAAATCTATTTATTAATGTTAAATAAGTTAACAGCTTGAGGTAAGAACTTGACCTTGGTTCGAAGAATATCAACATACTGATTTTTTTTTCATTTTTCCATTAACAACATGAAACCGCCCTCTTTTAATGATACTTACACCCAAAGCATAATCTTTAAGCCTCTATTTTGGCTGGAAAGTATGCAGGACTTAATGGTTTATTTTTCAAGTAATTCTTTAACCTGCAGACTGTGAATGAACTTTCATGATTTTCATCAGTTACCTAGTCCGTGTGTCATTGTTCCATCAAGCATATCATTATAGGCGACGTTTGTGTTTTTGTATGTACACATATAATATTCTGTATGAGTTTTTGTATGTATTATGATATGTGCTTTGTTTAAATAGTGCAGTAGTTATATGACATCTTATATGTGCTGAACAGTTATGATATACTTGAATGCAGTGGTTTGAATTTAAATATTGCCGTGGTAAAGAATTATAGTTTTTTTAAGTAAGAAAAGAAAGAATGAGTGTTGAGGAATAGTCGCTGGAATAATTGCCAAGAGGATACCCAAGACTGTAATAAATGCGTATCCAGTCTTTGGTGATAGAGATAGCTAACAGATTATTGTAATTTAAAAAGTAATTATATTGTTTTGTGTAGATATAATATTCCTAAATTTATTTCGTTGTATTTTAATACTAGGGTATTATTACATCAATAAATATACATATTTAGTATGTGGGTGCCGGATATAGGAATTCTAAAGCTCAAATTACAAAATGTTGCTATATCAATTAGTATTATCTAATCATTATATATATTGCTTTAACATTTTGGTTCCCGGTAGTCTTTTATTTTTTAAGGTAAAAAACACCTGAAATTAAGAACATTGCTCAAGACTAGTCTTTGATGTTTATTTGTTCATGATAGTTGAAGTTACTTTATGCTATCAGAATACTATTCTATGCTAACAGTATACAAGACACTTAATTGAAAAAAGACTAATTAATATGCTTTATTAAGTCATCTTATTATAGTCACGATTTTATTGTGACTTAAGAATTATGCGATAGTTATATTGTTTGTATTTTCATAAATATACCAATTATCATTAATATCACATTATTTTATAATTACTTACAAAATTTACATATTTCTCACTTCAAAATTGTTTAAATTAAGCGTTAAATTATTGCTTAAAATTAGCTACATACTTACTTAATATATCGCACTTACAGTTGTTAAAAATAAATAAATAACATTTTCTTTCAGCATTATTGAGATATGAATCGATTGAGTGTAAAATACACCAGATTATTGAACATACCAATCCAAAGGCTTCAGGTCAATTTCTTTATTCAGAAGCGGTTTAAAAGTGACTATGATTTCAAACCAATGTCATCAAAGGTAAGAACAATTACATATGTATGTACACATACTCGTATTACTCTACTATTTTAATATTTTCCTGAAATTAATATTTTTTTCTGTACATTTGAAAAATTCAATTGAAAATGAGTACCTATTTAATAAATCTAAATTCATCCATAAAATGAGTTATTTTACACATATATACAAAGTCCTTCTATATTCCATGCACTTCTAGTAATTATAATCAGGATTTATAGGTATTATATGGTAACATACTAAAGTCATGCTATAAAAAATGACAAAGGTATAAATAGTATATAAAATAATGAAATACAGAAACTAGGTCTATCTACATAGCGGAAAACCTATTAATAGGGTTTAACACATTTTGTTTTTTAGTTTGATTCATTTTTTAAATGTACTCAATTTTCACATTCTCTTATTTACCAATAAATAAATATACCCTAATGTATTTTCATAAATGATCTATTTTAATGTTTTGAATCTTTATTTCAGGGTTCTCTATTCGTCCACCCGGCTAATGATCCACAATTTAACGATACTGAGTGGCAGAAGAAATATTTTCATCGACTTGATGATCCCAACTTCGATTATATGGAGTGGTTACGTGAGGGTGTTATGAAGTTTACCAACACATATGATATTTCGCCTGAGAGTTTCCAACGGTTCATTTTGAAACATCGAGTACTTCGGATTAGAACTAAGCAAACGTGAGACTTGGAATTTAGACTTGTTACGTGTGCCAGTAAAAATGCAGCGTCAATGCATTAGATACTTAATTGAAAGTATTTACAGGAACTCGTATATGATTATTTATATGATTTATATGATTTATTCCACCTTTTATATCTAATAATATATATATATATATAATATAATATTATAAGCGTTGAGAATGATATTTTCTTAATTATTTTAATTCTAACTTAACGTATATTTTTTATTCTTACGAAGTAAAATATATACTTAATTTTTTCTCTAATAGGAAAACAGTTAGGTTAAATTATTTGTATTAATTGCTTCTGTTAAATATTTTCTAAATGTGTATAATGTTAATAATTGCATAACGTATCATTAAAAGTATTTAAATAAATATAAATATCATGATATAAAGTATTTTACTTAATTAATGTATGTTAATTCCAAAGATAAAATATTTGTTTCCAGCGGAATCATCAACATTTCTTATATACATTCTGTTATTATTAGTAAAGTTAATAGCATTGTTATTAGCATTATACTAATATTGCAAAGAAAATATAGAAGAAATTTTTTCTTTAAAATATAAAACTACCAGTATTTTTAAAAATTTTGAATTTAATAGCACAGCCACAACATGTCACATCACTCATTCTCCAGTTTCCCCATATTCTACACATAATCGATAGTATCGACCCGCGTGCAGTTGATGTGTTGGGCGAGGAATTGGCTGTGGCCCACATGGTACTCGGACTTGGCGGGGCAGTGAAACTGGTAGGTGAGGATCGATGGATAATCAAGGTCAAAGGTCAACAGTCTAGACTTCCCCGCACACCAGTCCAACATTTCCACATTGAGGGTATTGATCTCACAGGGACTCATGTCATGTACGAAGGTCTCGAATATTTGGGTAAGTACTCCGTTAGGCCCGAATAGATTGGAAAACCATTGGTACGTACAATTAAAATGTGTTATCGATTTCGCATGGACAATCGCTCGTGCATCGCGATTTATGTTGTACTAAAAATTTGCTCTGGAGAATGTTTGGTTAATATTGTGGTATTGGTGCTAAATTGTATGTATTTAACTAAATTAAAAATAATTAGCTTTAAATTATTGTGTAAAAATACATAAAATAATTAGCTGCTATTGTATACATAGAAATAAAATAAATATAAATATAAATGAAATATACACGGATATATAATATAACTGTAATGCGATATATGTATATGAACTAAGAAATATAATAATGATAGATAAGATATTGTGAATAATGCATCACGCAAAATTTTAATAAAATAGAAAATATCAATATTATAGATAACATTTTCTTGTCAGAAAAATATAACTATATGCTTGTAGTTGTAGTAATATTGATATCTAACGGATATCTGTAGTATTCCACTTGCTCGAGGGGAACTGCTTATGTGATTATTAACCGCCAATATTATTCTCAAATATCTCAATATAATCTAACGTAATTCGTGTGTTTCATCTTTTAAGCTTATATAGTTGCCTCATTAGACATTATTTAGTTATATTCGAGAAGTGTTGCCCATCGGAATATTTCACCGTCAGTCAATTTGGATGTCTTTGCTGTCTTATGTACGATATATGTTAGACAAATTGTCTATTTTATTTGTATGTTGCTATTAAATATATATATTTATATCTGATACAGTTTATGTTTACACTTGCTGTTTGTGAAATTGTAAAATTATGTTTATCGTTACAATATTACTTTCACTTATTGCTTATTTGTTTAAGCAATATTTATTTATTTATATACGAAGATATATGTGTAATATAATATTACTGTTATTATTAATTATTTCATATATTGCTTTTAAAACAAAGAACATTAAATAAACACTTGATCATCGCGTTGTCGACGTCATCGAGTGTCAACGATATTTTCCTATGTATTAAGATAAATTTCACTGTCAAAAATCTTCTGTTTATCATAGTTTAAAAATATCACATTTATTAATATTCTAAATGAAATATATATTTGAAACTATTTTTACAATTTTAAGAGCTCAGTTTTAAAATATATTTAACATAGTTATTTGCAGTGTATATTAGTCATACTACTTAGTTTTTAATCAGTACAAATGGTATAATGTACTGTTTTAATTATTAGAAAACTTTTTACTGCTTAGCTTTACCTGTGCAGTAGAGTGTGTGCGCACTATTGAGTGTCAGACTACCTAAGAGGACTCACAGAACGCGCTGAAACATGTTTTTAATTATATGTTGATAATGTCTTCGAATATATATATTTGGTGTTTTATTTATTATAAACTATTTATAAACTGAATGGTTAACTTTTATAGTTCGCCTGAAAGATTTACGATTTCTTCGACTTCGACGTTGCCCCTTCGTGACGGATCACTGCGTGTCCAGGTTGACGCAACTTTCTGATTCCCTTCAGTTTCTGGACCTCAGCAACTGCTTACAGCTAACATCCAGAGCCATTGCCACACTTTGGTCCATGAAGTATGCTGTTATGTGATAATCATTTTGTGAATATTTATTATACAAAAATATATAGTATACAGTATTTTTAATGGAATTAGCATTTTCTACTTGTTTTCAACATCAAAACAAAACCTTTGTAAGAAATAAATAAGGTAGATGCTAACATTTTTTATTTCCAATATATTTGTTTTTAGTGAATTTCCCCCGCCAACATGTGTCACTAGCCTAAGATTGCATCTTAATTATAAGAAAAAAATATTTAAGTGATTTGTAATAATTTTAGGATTACTGCTTTTTACTATAGTTATGACAATTTAAGCGTTTCAATTGAATAACTACTTTCTATTTTAATTTAATGAACATTGTTATTGTTTTCTGAATTAATTATAGCTTTTTATGTTGATATTATTTATTGGTTACTGGAGAATAAACCCCTTTGTCTGATCTATCATAATAATAAATTATTTATGAACTTTATTATTCAACACTTACTAAGCATAGTACATTTTTATATTGATGTCTATAGCTATAGTCCGGTTATATTATAAAGATCAAACAGTTTAATCTGATCAGGTTTTCTATGTGCTTTTGTGGTAACAAAGAAAATTACAATTATATTTTTTCATAATTCAATTTTATGATGTATTATTATGATATCCATATTTTACTTTATTATATGAGCTTTTTTCAAATGAGTTTTTAGGTTTAACTCACACAAAGGGTTCGCGCAAGGTTTATATCAATTTTATTCGATTTATTATTTCAGTAAGATATTTATTATTATTGAACCAATATTTAATGTATATTATATGTATTGCTTCGAATATTATGTTTACATACTTTTATTTTAAGAACATAACTTTACACAGTGTTATAAAGAAAGTTAAAATATCACTACCTAAATTGAAAATTATTTTTTATTTATACTTTGAAAAGTATTAATTCAAAACTCATAAACTATCATAATGCGTTATGAAAAACTAATAATCTTGATTTGTTTTTTGTCACCCATGAACTTTATTCTTTCTAGTATGTACTAATCTTAAATTTATTTTACTGTCTGTCATCAGCTAATAGGTATATAAAAATGCAATATGCGAATTCTTGTCTCCGTACTTTTACTTGTTAACTGTCACGATTGAGATATTTTCCTGCACCCCATAAACGTTTAAACTCTTCGCACTAGTATTACATTTAAAAATCCCGTACGGTGCTATTTATAAGTCTATAATAGGTATATATGTGTACATTTTGGGTCGTAATTAATGTATGTTTGAAGTATGCATAAGTGACAAGAGAGTTTTCCTGCAAATATATCGACGCGTTATATATATTCTATCTACTGAAAAATTGGTATATTATATCCTGTGAAGATATACATGTATGTTTTACACGTCTTTAGTTGGATCCTGTTAACTGAATATATAGGATTGTGTATCTTTTATTTATATACCAAGAAAGTAAAATATCGGGTTTCTGATAGTTTTGTTACTTTTAAAGTCATAAATTAAATGTAACATTGACAGTAAGAATAATAATTTAAATTGAAAACAGCGTACTTTAAAAAAGCATAGTTTGTGATACGATTGGTACATGTTTTTATTATATTGATTATTTTGTCCTATTTTAAGAAACCTGCGCCGCCTTTTATTGGCTGGTAACCCCTTTATGGAGGACAAGGAACTTGTTTGCCTTATGTTGGAAGAGAAACTACCACAACTCTACGTGGAGGGCATCGATTTTTTGCAACCACTCTCTGAGGAACAGCTCTTAGCAGTAAAATCTGCCGCTGTCTCCACCGCCTCAGTTATTGATGGTGTTGAGGATGGTGAGGTAGAGGCAAGGACACCCAAGCTCCCACCTGGCAGAGCGGAGGCTTCGAGGGACAGAAAGGCTGGAGGACTTGTCAACTAGATTTGTCAGCATTACTGATATCGCTTATATATCTATACATAATATAGACTATCACTGGATTATCGACTTCATCAGATATCCATTAACCGCTGGAATTGTACTACTTTTAGACATGACTAAAGGTTTTATCCAACTTGACTCTCTGTGTGCAGTCTGCTTAGTTCTACTTACGAGATAAATACCTCTTAATAGTGTCATATACAAAAATATCAAAACGTCCATGTTTTATCTTCTCGCAGAGATACATTTATATGAAATAATCGTTATTCAAACAGTAATATTAAAAAAATGGCAGTGGATATTGTTTTTTGATAGATATTTAGATGATCGAAACATAATGAATTTTTCTGTCTACGTATATGTAGAAAATAACTATTTATGTTATCGAAACTGAAACTAGATAGGTGTTGTGGTTCAGTAGCATACACTCTATATTGAATATGTCTATTAATGAACTGTGCTGCCTGCCCGATTTGTTTTTAGTTGACTGTGTGCACTCTATGCATATTTTCACCTAAACGAATGGTGTACATATAAAAATCTAACTATATTATACTCTAATTCAATGTCGAAAATTTAGATTAATAATGAATTTTGAAAGTATATTGTATAGAACGTTTCTTTTTAAATTCTCATAATCATTAATATTTAATAATGTAATCGGTAGACTAAGAATATATATTTTAAATTACATAGAAAATCGTTTAAAACTTATTTTCATATACAGTATATGTAAATATATATAAATTTAGAACAAATTTCAGTAAAATTACATACATACCCATTGTGAAATAAATTACATACTAAAATTGAAAATTATTTCATATTAAAATTAAAATAGTCAAATTTGTTAAATACAACGCGTTATTAATGTTGTAGAATACGAAAAATATTCTAGAGTAGCTACCTTATTTTAGCATTTGTATTTTGCACCTAGGTTTGGCTTGTTTTTACAGTATTTTATAAGAAACACGGTAAGTTTGACAGAATACAATAATATTTTGATTAATTTTGTTGTAATTGGATTCAGTATGTAACAAATATTTCATTAGATAAATAAAATCCATGGGTTTATCGTTAAAACATCTTAATGATTTGTAATTTAAATCCTTTCACAAACTAATGATTAAATGAGCAAAATACATATTAAATATAATTAAATAAATATAACATTATATTCATATACATTATGCTTGTAATTGTTTTTCTACTAATAATAATGGTATTATAACGGTATAGATCATAATATCAAGATATATTTGGAGATCAATGAACTTTACTGGCATAATAACTTCTAGTAAAATTCTATAATGGAGACACTGCAATAGTATGCTATCCGTTGAGGAAATATTTGTAGCCAGGTTAAGCACTCATCAATCCATAAATCAATATTGATTTCATGTGATTATTATGTCAACTAAGCCTGACAAAATAATAAGCTTCACCACAATAAGCTCTATGTTATGTTTGTCTTTATGGAAGAAACAGCACAAAGTATATCCCCAGAGGCTTACTTGTGTGAAACATTATTATACCCAAACTCTTAGGTAGAGCCATATAATAAATGAATTTAACCGACTGCACCGTTGCCTGACTGTCCTAGTTCATCGGAAAGTTAATAATTGTGAGTTAGGGCGACTATAATATAATTAAATTGCAGACATTCTCTAACTTATTTTATCAGTTGATAATATTTCTCTAGATACTAATCTAATACAATTATACTACAATACAACTATAATATATATCATGGGTGATAACTCAGAATGGGAAAATAGAAAATGTTTTTTTGAATAGAGGTTTTTTGACAAATATGAATAATTGTAACACAGACATAGTTGACCAAATTTTTTAATGTAATTTTATGTTTTGCTTTTTTATAGTTAAATTTTTTTAATATACTTGTAATTATATGTATATCTATTATAGACAATACTTTTTCTGCTTCTGTGAATGTACATAATTATGCCTGTAAATATATAAACTATTTTCATCACGGGATATGCTGTGTTGTTATCTCTCTTGTTGTATCTATTTGCCCCATAAATTGAAATGATTTCTACATATGACTAGAATATTTCATAACTAGATAGAAATTTTGGATCGATAGAGTGGTAGAACGATGCGAATATAATGTTTAGCTACAAAATAAGGATATACATATATAAGTGTGTGTGTTTAAATGGGAAATTGAACCAACGATTTTACCAAGCCTGGCGTTACCATGCCTTTAGAATAGCTCTCTAACGCAACATATGGCTATATATGCAATCAGTAAATTTGGGTTATCAATCCCAGATACATTTGTTTGTTTTGATGCCGATGAGATGAGTTGGTTGACTGTATTGAAACGACAATTAAATTATGTGATGCTATCCAGTGGTAGGAACAGTCATTTTGTCTACATAGTTGAATTATTTGTTTTTTTAATATATTTTAGCATTCATGTGTGTATATAGTCGTCAAATTCAATTATATGAGATAAATCAAAAGCATTTTTATTTATAGAATTTAGTAAATTATTATGTAGTTTGAAAGCATTCTTTTGCTCAATTTCATCATAAACAATATGTTCATTTTTGGAACAAAGTTATTTATTAGCTAAATAATAAATCTAGTAACGATTAGCATGCCTCACATTAATATTTTTTATGATAGTTTATTTATTAGTGATTGTTGAATATTCTTTTATAACTCAATACTATAGCGGAATGGATTAATAGGCCATTAAATATTATTCATTTCCTACTGTGAAGTTAATCATCATGAACATATCACTGCTTACTGACTTATAAATACAAGAGGAAATCGAAGCTTATTATACGGGAAATAGATTAATGTTAATGAATTAATTAATTATAAAAAAACTACAAACATAATTGTTATTAATATTCAATTTAAGGACGTCGAAAACCAATTTGCACGGTTAAAACATTATTGCGAGTACTTCTAGACATACCTATATCAAGATGTCCATGGACATATTTCCCTTTTATGGTATATTCATATATCGATATATGTACATTTGCTGATATTGTCTATGGATACATTAATATCCACTTAAAAACTAAAAAAATTAGTAATATTTATTTTACTTAAATAAAGACACGTATATTTAATAATAAGACAATGGGTACATTACCAGTGTATTTACAATTATGATATTTAATAACTAAGCAGTGGATTTTATTGATTTACAAACCAAAATAAAGTCAATCCTTAAAGTATTTATAAAAGCTGAATAAATATTGGGGAATAAAAATCACAAATTAATTGCACAGTTTTAAAGCGTAAGAGGAGACAAGATAAAATAAATTACGATTGAGACGATAGGGTTAGAACATTTCATGTTACGAGATTCCTTGACAGAAATCAAGTTTGTATTAAAAAGCTGTACCCAAAATAGAAAAATCATAGTGTACAATTACATTCATCAGCTTTCAACACTGTCCTACAAAACAAACTTCTAAATAATATTTTCACTAAGTCACTCAACATTGCTCAATGACTCAATTCTTACTTTAAGGGTTGGAAGCAAGCTGTCAAACAAAAAACCATGATATATCCAATTACAATGAAGTGGTTCTTTTAATACCTCAAAGAGCACTTAGTGCAAAGCTGTTTACTTATTGCACAAATGATATTAATAATAATTCTCTCAAACTCTACTAATAAATCCAATATATCAAAATATTCAGAGATGATACAAGGTTATTATATGTTTCTAATGGAAATTGAAAAGTAAAGGAAGAAGACCAAACAATCTATGAAAAATATAGATACTGTCTTTAACATGTCTCAACAAAAGAATCTAAAATTAAACCCAGCTAAAAGTGAAGAATTAACAGTATCTTCCTATCCAGTTAAAGAAGACAATGTATACAACAAACCCTTGACCATAAATAACAGTTGTGTACCAAAAGTCAACCAGTAAAATATCTGGGCATAATCAATACACAAAATCTGGACTGGACACTTCAAATCAATAAAATAGTTCAGAAAACTAATTTCATCATTAAAAGTCTTAATATGGTTATATGTACCTTATCTATGTCTTCTACAACAAAAATCAATATTTTCAAAACACTTATAATACCTAATATACTCCATGCTAGTCAATTATGGGGATGTAAACTGCACAATATAAACAAAATAAACTTCAAAAAGTAATCAAATTTTATTCTAAATTATCACAAATCAATAGAAATACACTTGTTAATATTACAAACAGTATTTCATCAACAAGTTTTCTAACACTACGAAGAATAATGGAAAACAGTGAGCATCCACTTATTAACTCCAAATAACACCACAACAAGACAAAGATATGGCCCATTATACTGTAGAACCGCATTTTATTATAATACTTTTTGTACCTATTGCATCTATATATCTAAGTAGTATGTATACATCAATTCTCTTATAAAATATTATATTTTGTATATTCATAACTTAATTAGAAATATAGACTACTAATTTATGTATACTGTAAACTTTACTGATATATAGTTATTTTTAACCTTACTGTTAATATATGTCACTTTTTTGTATTCATCTTCATACCTAATTAAATCTGTTTTATTAAACCTCTACATTATATATCTTTCTATAAACATATTTGGTAGCTAAGCAGTATTAGGGTGCTTTCTATATTACTTTACAGGTAATTTTATTTTATGTATACATACATCTAACCATTACTATTATTTAGTTTTCGTTTTAGCTAGTTCTTATATTTTAGCCTTTTTGTAATGTACCTACTTATACCGGTAATTTTCCTATTTATGTACTATTATCCTTTAATTATTGTATATACACGAAATAAAGCGATATACCTATATTGCACACGTTGTTCTCAGATCAATTTAATTTGTAATTTACATTAGAACGAAGAGCTACATAATCAATCCCATCTTTAAGTGAAAAATAACAACTAATCTTAAAGGTAGAAAAAAAGTATAGCATTTTAATTGAATTACCTATATTAACAATAAAAAAGTTTGCTAAAACTTAAAAGAAGCATTACCATAAACGAGAAAATTAAGATACAACAATTATTATTTTTATGTTTTTTATAAATACACTAATGTGTGTCAACAAATTATGTTTGCATGATGATGCTATTTGTTGTAGCGAAACGTGTTGCTTTAAAAAATGTTTTTTTTAATAACTTTATTTTAATTTAATAATAATGTATATAATTTAATATATTTATTTCTAATATTACATGTAGATTATGGCGGTAGATTATGTTTGCCAATGTTATTTAGATGACACCAATGTATACTATTTACTTACTATATATACTAACTATAATGTGGCAAAGCCATTTAGGAACGGTTAATATCCTATAAGTAAAGTTCTTGACATACATTATTTACTGTGAAAGGTCTAAAAGAATAAATACCCGATAGAGTCACAAAAGTTTGCAGTAGTATTTTTTCATGATACAACATTTTATTGATTCTAAAATAGATATTATTTTTAGTTAATTGAAAAACATACAGTATTAATTTGACTTTCAAATAATATTTGTGTCCAAATAGAAATGACATGACATCATTTCTTCATAAAACTTACACTGCTTGCCAATAAAATCACCTCGATTGATGATTTGAAAATATAGTGGCCTGTAAACATATCCAATAAATATCCATTTACTTTTAATTCTTATTAGCATCGATCACGTATTAATAACATATAAAGTAGATTAACAACTATCTATATTCTTAAAATATATACGCAATAAACACATAAACACTTTTGCAGAGACAAAAATCAACTGAGACCACTTGTATATAAGTAACATTTTAGATAGTTTCTAATTTTTTAGAATTAAATTTATGTTTACAGAGGTATTGAATTACTAAGGTATATCTAAAAGAGGTATTTATAATAAGCATGGCTAGATAAAATAGGCTGGGCAAAATACATCTCACAAATATAACTTTATTTAAAATTTCTTTAAGATGTTGTTTAAACGGCATTATAGCTCTTATTAAGTTCCATGATTGAAATAAAAATATAGAAGTAAATATAATAATTTTTAACAAAACATGTAACAATAATTCACAAAAATGTAAATAGAAGACAAGCAAGCGATAATTAGAATATTTATCTTATATATGTATATATATAACGCATGCTTATACTTAGATGCAAACTTACACAGATGTGTGTTGTATACTTTTATATAGTACTTTTCAGAATATATTGTTTGGAATATGCTTTTGTAGAGTAGCTTATATGTAGAAATTAAAATATTTTACAACAAAGGTTAACCAGACAAAACATGAGCATATACATAAGTTAATTCAATATTTTAAAATGTTCAAATTGATATACACAGATTACACAATTTAGTTTGCATCGTTCATTCGTAATGATGTCATTTATGTGTGCCTAAATTGTACAATAATCCGTACATATAAATAAGTATTTTGTTTTGTAATAAGTGTAGTTTTTTCTCAATACAGGGGCCTAAAAAAAATTAGCTCATTTTGCTTTATATTCATGATTGGTCAATTAATAAGTTAATCCATTTAATAAGCAATTAAATCCATTTCTATGAAATTTTAAATTTGAACTTTTGAAAATATCTTTGAATATATACGTATGACTGTATACATAGATAGCAATCTATGAATATAACCATTATAAACTATGTATGACTATATACATTGCAATATATTAATATCTATATTATGTAGAGTCTTCAAATATCTCATTAAAAACGATTTTTTTTGGAGGCCCCTATATATATAATATTTATTTGTACATACAATCTATAAAGTAAAACAAATATTATGGTTTTGTTATTCACACTCGTATCTCCAGCTTATTTTTTTGCTTATTTGTGACAAAAATTATATGCATTCACTATAATAATTTTAAATCAGTATAAATGTATGCATGTAATATTTCACATAGGTACCTACTTCCTAAATAATTTATGTAATAATAAAATCAATATGTCTTCATTTTAATTTCTAAATTCGTTAATATAGTTCCTGTAGATGCCCCAATAGCAAGCATTGAATAAAAGGAATGCCGCTGGGTAGGCCACAAAGAAGATCCGATCGATCTTGTATCCAGTCTGCAGAGGGAATTTTATCTTCCAAATCTGGATAAGCCTTGTCCACACACTGTTCATGGTCTTCCTTTTGGTCCCTGTTGACTGTGAGGACTCGCTGACCGGGCGTTGTTCTGGCTTAGCGCGACACATGGCACTAATAAGGGAGAACTCGACCAGGGCAACGTTGACAAAGGCAAGACAGACAAAGAGCCAGACGTCTATAGCTTTGATGTACGAAACTGGGGGAAGAGTTTTCAATGTGGAAGTGCACTGCGTCATGAGAGAGAGCATTGAGAGCAGGGACAGTGAGATACGGGCTGGTACTGCAGTGAAATCAATCAGAAATGAAAGCCAACTGGTCATGACGATGAGGATCGAAGGGAAGAAGGTATATATCATGTAGAAATCCACCTTACGCTTAAAGACAAACCGAGCTTTGATGCACGAGAAGTCTCCGGGCCATTTATCGTATTTATCGGTGCAGTTACTTTCGGTCACATGGGGAAAGTGATACTCATTGAGATTGATGTTCGGATTTAAAATAATGGACTTTATTCCTTTCTCCTGCTTCCATCTAAACGTGACATCCTTTAGTCGGTAGCCGAAGCTTCCAATAAACATGTCGCAAAATTGGGTGTCCATTGGAAAGTTGACTAAATCCATAGAACAAGACAAAATGGTACTGATCTTCTGACTAAAAAGAATGTTCCCGTCGTGATCAATATTCATCAACTGGTTGGGTTGAGTGATATCATGAAAGCTTCCATCTTTACCATTGATAAAGTACAGGTCAGGAGTCCAAACGTCTCGGATACGATGAGCAGTGAGAGGAATGAGCTTCTCTTTTGATCTGAATTGGAGCCGATGATCCGTCCAATATTGTCGAAGAAGGATGTCAACCTCGTAGTGCATGTTAATTATACTAATGTGACTGAAACTGTTTACGTAGATATTTACCTCGACATGTGTGGTTTCTGCCGGCTGTAGAAGGCTACCCGGACGATGTAGGCCGTCGTATCCATCAAAAAGACGAGCAGAAAACATGTGAAATGACTCATTCGGATTTCGGTGTGTCGGTTCGAATGATGTTTTGTTCATTATAAGGGAATTACTAAATGACACTTGGTAGCTCCACAAAAAAATAAAAAGTATGTTTTCAACTAAATTAAGAATAACCATTCTTTAGCTGAGGTTAATAAGATATATAAGGCTGAATTCTATTAAAATAAGTACCTTCCACAATAAATTTACTTAAAGCATTATTCTTCAGTTTAACGAAGATCCCGAAGGACAAACCAATTTCAATACTTGTTGATTGGCTTTAAGATTTTATCCAATAGAATTATAACTTACAAATATGGATTTTATAGTACATTGACTAGTACATATTATATATATATAATTTTTATGTGGTTATATGTGTGACATGTTTTATAATATGGGATGCAGTTGTCAAACTACATATTGAAGGTATGTTGTATATTGTTATGACATATTAAAATGTATCCCTACGTAGACAAAATTATTGTTTTTATGTCTTAAAGTTTGAATGCTTATAACGTTTTGAAATGTTGCGTTCTTTCTGGAGCAATACTAAAATTGTTGTTTACTTGTAAGACTACTTGTGAGTAGCACAATGGAAAATATGTGTATAACAATAATTAACTGTATTTTATGTTTATTGTAAACATCATTGCATTTGATTGCTCTAAATTAGAATTTTTATTATCTAGTTGTTTTATTTAATTATTGAGCTCTTTAAGAAACTAGATTATGCTTATAAAATACAATAAAATAATTATATAGACATTTTCACTGCTCATTATAATTATGATGTACCTAGTTTTCATATTAATCTAAAAGGAAGGGAACACTCTGACCCAAAAAGTGCAATAGGAACGACATACTTTTTACAATTAATATTACTGTAAGCAATAAATTTAAAATCTACAATCATCGTATTATTGGAAGACTCTATTTAAGTCAAATTGCATTTATACTATAGTCTATAGAGTCTTATGTTTATTTAATATCATTTTATTTAAAAAAGTCATTTTATGAGATGTCTAGTCAGTTTTTAATCAAATACTGATGTAACACATATATACATAGGAAGGCTACTATATGTATTGTCAAATAAACAAAAGATATAAATATACTGAAGGATAATGGACGGAATTTATTTTATAAACCTAGTAAAAGAAAGAAGATACAAATATATAAAAAAATTCATCATTCAATCTTATTACATTTATGTTTTATTTACAGTTTGCGATAATGTAATTAAAAAACAAATTAAAAGCATATATTTTGAAAACTGATTTTTGACAATTTATTATGTATAGGTAAATATATTATGATAGCTTTGTTTCTTAATCATCTATGCGTATATAACAGAATCACTGGATCATATGAAATGTATATTATGCTTATATTGGACGTATGTATTTTCTTCTCCGTTCGTACCTTTATTTATTCAAATTTCGGATGTTTATTTTGCTTTTTGGATTGCGTGAAATATATAACTTGATTGTTTGTTGCCTCATCTATGCCGCTGTGTCCTGCTCATCTATTCATCTAATCCATCTTGATCAATTCTTCCTATATATCTCTTAAAATCTGATGTTTTTAGTAGACTTGCATAATAATCGATTATATAATTGTTTGTTTTTTTGGTGACATAGCGATTGCATAATATGCTCGACTATTTTATTTTAGTGTTTATTTATATTGATTGCAGTAGATTGCGAATCGGCTCGCTAACAATTTATTGCTTATTCTGCTTACTGTTAATACGAATTCCTGCTGATTATGCTACCTAAACGTGGCTCGGGTATCCACCTCAGATCATCGACGCTAAATCGTTTAAATCTCGTGTTGTACAACTCCGCTCTGATATTAGAAACGACACTGAATTTCATTAAATAAATAACTGCAGAAAAAAATTATCAAAAAAACAGAAGGACAAAATCGATCAACTTATACAAAAAATAATTTGCTCGTTAACGACGTTGGAACATTTGAGTCTATTAATAGACGCAACAACGTTACTATCGTTAGAATTCCGGATGATGAAATTGCCTCTAATATAAAATCTTGCAGTCTAATTTCTAAATATGCTCCGGACTTTATTATTAACATTGTAAAATCGTGTTTTATTGCTAAACGAATCAGTAAATCATATCCTATAAACATACAATTTGACTCTATTGATTTCAAAATTGCGGTCATCAAATCAGTAATAATAAAAGAATTATACAAAGATAACATTTTCTTCAAATCCGACGAATCTTGGCAAAGATGAAAATAAAACGCTCGACTTAGCCTTAAGAAAAAGAAGTTCACTCAGTCATACCCTGAAAAAGTGTCCTTTTGACCTTGGGAAAACTGACAATCAACCCCCATAAAATATCTATCTCTTCTAAAAATGTTCTCCACAAATTTTCAGTATTACTTAGTTTATTAGATTATTAGTTATTATTAGATTCATCCATCTACGCAAAAGTAGCATTATTATTTTCCTTGCTTACATTCTTTCCAATCTTAATGCCATCACTCAGAATTTAATTTACGAATTTATTATTCTCTTTACTGTCAGATTTCTATCTAAAATGCCAACAATTTAAATATTTTTGTACTTTGCGTTAATAATTCTTCGGTGTTCAAATTAAAACTGCTTTAGCGTTTGTTAATATGGCAAATAAACCCATAAGAGGCAACTCTGTTTTCGATAAAATTATTATATCTAACAATAATTCGGTGTAATACATGAAGTGAAGTTATTTCTCCTGTTAGTAACTCTGACACCTTAACTGTTCTCTTACGTTCATCCCACTCTATAACTGTATCTAATCGTGGGCACACCTCTTTGACTTTAAATAATCTAATTCCTTCTCAGATCCAAACAATCTTTTGTGTTATAGATTTAAGTTACAGAAGTTACAGAGTTACTTACTCTAATGATAAACCACGGACTCTCCTCTTTTAAAATATCTGATAAATCTTCAATGGCACTATACTACCATATTATAAATTTGGACATTTACCAACGTCACCTTTAGGTACTTACTCTTAATGCGATTAAAGATCACACGGCATTACATTAGGGAAAATGAGCCAACGGCACAATATGCCGATGATATAGCTCAACTGTAGCTTTGTAGCGTTAAGAGAGCACAAGCGTCAGTTGACCCATCCGATTGTTTTAAATGCCAAAAAGACAGAAATTCGTCATATATCAAATGAACTAAGCTAGATTCAACCAAAAATAAGAGAACTAACAAATAACGAACACTTTTTGGCAGTGACGTTACAACACCCTTATTACGTTATAGAAACGTTTGTTACTGGCCACTAAACGATTGGCTACTACTTTTTGTTCAGCTTTACAAATGGACAATTATGTATAATTACAAATATAATCTTATTACAAAATAGTTTTACATTACAAAAATACATTACATTAATTCATAATTAATTATCAATCACTACTACAAAACTAGTCTAAAATGTTTTAGTGTCAAATGAACTGAAATAGGCCTTTATCCTGGAAAGCGCATTACAAATTATCATTTTCATGAAATGATAGAAGCGGAAATCCTCCTCCAGCCGATGACGAAGGTACTGTCATGGCAACTTGACGAACTCGACTCGCAAGAAGAACCTGATTGGCTGCTTCTCTGCCCAATGAAATATCGCGCTCAACACCGTCAGTCGTAGGATAACCGGCGCTATTGATCCACTGTGAGCCTCCGAGAATCAAATTGGGAATTCCATTCTTTATCATCGAATTGGATTGTACCCGAAGCAAGAACTGGCTTAAACCAATCGATAATCCATCAGACAATATGGTGATAGCAGAACCTACTGCTTTAGCTCCGGATAGTTCTGAAAAACGAAACAGACATGATCTCTGATATCGTATTATAATGTATAAGTACCTATATCTAGATTGGCAAGCCATATTGGTAAATGTAGACCACGAAATTGAAACAGTAATTTGGGCTTTACCGATTTTGGAAGGATCTGATTAATTTCTAATAATTATAATTAAATAATCTTATGAAACGAAAACATATAAAACAAACATCTCATACTTCGTTCATATCAATGTAATATTTAAACTAGTATAGGTACACACAAATATTATGGGTAGCTGTACAAATAGTACTTAATATACAAATATTGCAGATATATTTTATTAAGCTGGCTAATAATCTATTGGCACAACGGTGTAGGTGATATTTAATGGTAGGTACAAGAAATAGTTATAATTATAATATAATTTAAATCCATTTCATCCATGAAAATCATTTAAGGCTAACAATTCCATTTGCAAAATTTCAATTCTTTTCGATAAATACACCCCATTCACCTTTTATAACGGCAGAGAGCTGTGCTGACACTGAGCTCCACATTGGTAGACCTGATCCAGTATAATTGACCCAGCGGATCTCCAGGACACAACCCTTTGTCTTATTGGCCCAGGCATCCATCGGAGCATGAAATCGGTGTAGGATAACAATCGATACCAAGTTGGCTTGATCCGAGACTATTAATTCACTTGGCAGGCTATCCGAAATTGTTTTATTGAGGAAATATTGGATCACCTGTAATGATAGAAATATATCAGAGAGAAGTGTGATTTTACATGTTTAAAGTAAAGCATATCCAATTAATAAAGAAATAAATAAGTCATCTATTATAAAAAAAAGTTATATATGTATAATTTGTGCGGATTGTATAGAATTCGATGAGTAGGTACTGCTTGCTAATATTATAGAAAGAAATTTGTTTACATGTAAACGTAAAATAACGCATCAGTTTAAATATAAAATAATGTCTGTGAGTTAATTACGACTAACGATTTTTAAATTTTTTAACTCACAGATAAACTGCAACATAAAGGAAATTTATGAATATTAATATTAATATTGTAGATTTTATGCTACACACCATAGTGTTTTCGGATATATAATGTTTTTTTATAAAAATCTTAATTTTCCTATTGATATATTTATATACATTTCTTAAATAAATATAGAAAAATCTAAATTTAAAAATCCACAAAAATAACTTACTGCAGTTTTATTAGCGTTGCGAATAAATCGGAGGTTGTTGTAAAGGCTGCTAATCGGCTGGTAAATAATTGGTCTGCCAGATTCATAGAATGTTGTGTTGTGTAAAATTTGACTAGTTTTCGTTAAATCGCTAGCCAAGATTACGTAATCGAATTTTGGGCCGGAATATTGGAGACGGCGTTGCCCATTTCCAGATTCAGCGTCCAGAGTTTCTAGACCAACTACTAAAGGCTTGATTTGATCGAAGGCCAAGGCATCTATGGATGCTCGACGTGTTACTCTGAAATGGTTAGTTAAGGTATTTATAGATCAAGCTTTATAAATGAAAGTCATCGGTGTCATAGTGTTTCGCATAGACTTAGTGTTTTGCATAATTGTGTTTCGCATAATTGCGTTTCGCATAATAAATAAGAATTGCGTTTTGCATAAAGTCGGTAGATATAACAATTTTTTAGTTATTATAATCAATTAAATATTATAAAACATCATAAAAACATAACAGTCTTTAGATATAAAAATTGTTTATAAACATTCATAAATATTCAAAAACAGTTATAAATATATAAAACATTATAAAATATTATAAAAACATTATAAAGTCGTTAAATATAAAATTTGATCATAAACATTCATAAACATTCAAAAACAGTTATAAATATATAACACATTATAAAACATTATAAAAACATCATAAAAACATTATAAAAACATTATAAAGTCGTTAAATATAAAAATTGTTAATTTCTTGACTACTAACTTGAGAGCACCAGCGGCTGCGCCTATGGTGGACGAAAGGGGACAAAACGATATTCACTCTAAAATAGGTAAAAATAGTGAATTTCTCTCCTCAAAAATGAAATTCTTTCGTGAAAAGTGAATTTCTCTAGTGAAAAGAGAATTTCTCTTTAAAATAGTGAATTTCAATGAATAACAGTGAATTTCACTAAGGTATATAGTGAATTTCTCTCAAGAAAAATTAAAATTTTAAAATTTTAAATTCACTTTTTACAAGAGAAATTCTCTTTTCATTAGAGAAATTCACTTTTTCCGAGAGAAATTCACTGTTTACGAGAGAAATCCACTATACCTTAGTGAAATTCACTATTCTTTAGAGAAATTTTTAGGAGATAATTTTTTAGGAGAGAAATTCACTGTTTTTTACCAATTTTAGAGTGAATTTCGTTTTGTCCCCTTTCGTCCGCCATACAAGCTAATCGCTGACGCTCTTGTGCTTGGCTTGACGATACCATATTACCGTCTAATAAATTCAATTAGAATTAAAAACAAATTATACAATATTATAGAAATCTCTAATAAATCTAAAAGGTTTATAGGGCATTTTCCAGCTTTAGTAATTATAGTACACCTTGCAAATAGTTTTAAATTTGTATTAATAGGGGAAGTCAAATTACTATTATATATTGGAAAACAGTTTATTTCCCCATTTTTCAAGTTTTAGTAGTTTCTTTATTAACTTCACTGAGCAAACTTAGTGTTAATATACAAGGCTTGTAACCTACCTGGGCCAGGTGATCTGTTGGGAGCTACTGTTGCAGACAGAATATCATCAATGACAGAAGCCTGAGCACCACTTCCATAGACAATTCTGAGATCGAAGAGAAAAGAGAGATGATGAGTTAAACGAAGCGAATTATAAAATACACTGCTGTGTTGTACAACGCCGCACACAGCATTCTTCTTTAAGTCAGCTCAATGCAGGAGTATCGATTGCTTCGAATACGTCGACTTAACAGCGCTACATAACT
>JAYRBW010082871.1:0-23113 GCA_036023295.1 Invenusta paracnida
GGTGTATTGCATGGTGGGAGAGAGAGAACGACCGCCTAGTAGCGTGGACAAACGACGAAAGAGCGAAAACAGGCTCGCACGTTCCTTATATACCCTTGCGACGTTTCATTGGTTGGAGACTTGCTCGATCCTGATTGGACGTTACGGGGGGTCTTTGTTCTCGCGGTCTACCTACCCTACTACTCAATTCCTTTAACTATTTTCTTTTACTATGTACACAAATAATTTTTGTTGAAAAAATTTCTTTGTCATCTATGGTTTATATCTGAATTTTAATAATGCAGTTTGATTTTTTTATAATTCATTCATCAATTTTAAGCCTTATTCTTCTTTGTTTCAAGTTAGTTTTCCTGTTTGCCATGTTTGTCATGTTTTTATTTTCGCCACATTTAGTTCGATTTTTGAGTATTGATTAGTTTATTTTTGTTTTTAATTCATTTGACAAGGTTTATATCTGAGTTTTAATAATGCAGTTTGATTTTTTTATAATTCATTCATCAATTTTAAGCCTTATTCTTCTTCTTCTATAATGCACCTCTTATTAAACTTTCTGTACAAATATCAAAAAGAATTAGTGATAAGGTGCAGCCCAGTCTAACACTACGTATTCTACGTCTATTTTCACAATTTTTCCAAACTCAGTTTTTACTGTCGCGTTTTGATAGCTGTATACGTTTCTTAATTATAATACAACTAAATGTATTGTCACTCTAATATATTTTTCACTATATTTTACAGTTTTTGTGGTCACCACAACCTCTAACTTTCTGATAGTCTATGAAACAAAAGTAGAGATCTTGTTGTGCTTTTGCTGCCTCAAAATTCTTAAATTTGCAGTATGATCTCTTGTGTCTTTCTCATTTGAAACTGTCTTGTTCATTTAGTATATTGTGGTGGGATAACATTTTCAATATACTTTTGTAATACTTAAGGTTAGTTGCCTTAGATATTAGGGCTAGTCAATAGTTGCCTCATTATTGTTGTCTCTTTTTCATCAATTTGTATCCTAAATAAGATTTTTCAAATCAAATGCATGACCATTAATTAGTTTTTCGTGTTTTATTACATAGATTGTTTAGTGATTTTACAGTTCTTATTTATCCAGTTTTGAATTTTATGGATTTTTTGTCATCTTCTATAGATTTTGGATGATTGAATTTGTAGACAACGCAGTACATTTTGTATGTTTTGGTTCAGCATATCAGATTTTTATAAGTCTCTATAAATTTATAATCAGTATCTATAAACGTATTTTTTTTACATTTGTTTGATAAAGACATCAGTGAATCTTTTCTATCTATTTATTAATTCTTTATCTTTTGTAGCTAAATTTAGTTCTGAGAGAGCTACAGTTTGTTGGGGTAAATCCTGTGGTGTTTTTGATAACTTTCTTGTTCTTATCCTTTTATATTTTTTTAGATATTTGATAGCCTTCATCAACATATTTCATTTAACTTACAATAAGATTTTGTCTATCTATTTAATCCTGATTTTGGCTATCGTACTTGTTCATTTCACGAAAGTTCATTCCTTCATTTATTTATAAAACGATTTAATCACTAATGAATATTTATGAAACAATTTGAGATATTTGTCAAAATTATTCGGAAAATGTCTATTATTATATATTAGGCGCGTTATGACGTGATAGTTATTTTAGATAACTTGTCAAAATTATTCGGAAAATGTCTATTATTATATATTAGGCGTTATGACGTGATAGTTAGACAGTAGTCAATGACAATACTTAAGTCACAAAAACATGTTTATATTGCTGCTGGTTGTGAGTCCAGGTTAGGATTAGGCCACATTCGTCCATTTGTTGGCGAACCTTTGATGAATATGAAAGTTGTATACAACGATGTGAATCAGGTTCTTTACGATAATGATGTAGTTAAATTAAAACAAAAGTTATAATATAATTATAAATATATTATTGTTAATTTAACTGAAATAAAACTATTTCGTTAGTGGTACTTATCATTTTTGAAATTTATACGATCAGCAAATATATAATACGTTAGAAAGCAACAACGATAAAATCATATACATATTAAGTAAAGAGTATTGCAGAAGAGTTTGGTAGAATATAGTTATCACAAATAAATATTTCTTAATAAGGTTCATACTATTGGTATCGAATAACTATTTGACTCGAATAACTAACAGTGTCATTTAAATTGGCTAATGGTAGGGCCAGTTCGTAAATGGTATGCGACATTTATATTATAAATATCTCACTTGGTCTCAAAGTTCCAGATGCGGACAGAGTTATCCGACGAGCAGGTAGCTATGATAGGCTTCCTGAGACAAACATCCAGTCCCAAGATTGTGTCATGATGGAAAGACTGGGAGGAGAGAAGGTCGAGATAACAGTGTCCCCCTCGTTTCGTCATCTCTAGGGTCGTCAGATAGAGATGATAAAGCTGGTGTGAGTCTGAACAGCACACAATACTCTCTTCTCCTGGGCTGATTGCCATCTCACTGATCACCTGAGGTCATAATAAACAAATAAATCCACTTAAGAGTGAGATAGAGACTTTGAAATAGTTTTGTTTTTATTTGACAGTCACGAGTCTAATATATTCTAGCTTACCTTTATAATCGGGTTTATTAGGTATTAATTTGTGTAAAATTTATGAAGATTAACCAAGCAACACATTTGTACAAATTTGAATAATATCAGGAAACAGAAAAACCAATGTATGCTTTTGCCCTGATGGCGCCATTCTGAAATTTTAAATAGAAATTATCAAATGTATTATTCGTATTGGAACATATTTATTGTATGAAATAGTCTTCCTATGTTTATGGACCTAAGTAATACAGAAGCGATATCAAATAAATGATAAAGTATAGTAAAGTAAAAAAAGCGTACTTCTAAATAACCGATATGACAGTTATATAATAATCTTAAAATTGCTTCTATAAATTTCTTGAGTAAAAGTATAGGAAACTAATTTTGAAAATCTACGTTCCACCCAACAGGCTAAATATATCACAATTTATATTTAAAGATGGTCATTCCGGACAATAAAAATCTCCTCTCTCAATGATTGGAAGAGAAAATGGGAACAACTGGGAATAATTGGGAACAACAAAATTAATCTAAAATGGTGGCCATATCGTCTGAAAAATGTCAACAACCATTTCCTGTACTAGCAACTATGAAATTTTAAGAAATATGTTTTAATTATGTTATCTATAGAAATTTTGAGAAGAGTATTGATGCCTATATAATGAACCTGAAAACTAAGAAATACATGCCTCGCCTTTGTAAACAAAATGATATTTAATATATATAATATTTATTTATTAGATTCTGATAATTTGATAGATTTATTAAACATCATTGATGTTTAGGGATATTTGACATATATTTAGGATATTTTTAGGATGATTTTAATTAATTTTGGAAACTGATCCTTTTAGAACAGAATAAATACAATATTCAATACAGCATTTTCTTTGATTGATACTTTCTAACACGATGTATGACCCCAACCCATTGTAATAAGTTAAAGTAATCCTCTCATACGAACTTGAGATTTAGCCCATTGAACGGGATCAGCACTGTTTGGATCCTGTGGTATTCGTATCTCATAGAGGCGTCGATACGGAAAGGCCAGTGCCCCCAAAGTGCTCTGCATTTGTCTACTCGATCTCACTGTTTGTAAGCCAGCGTCATCGTCGTCATCGCCGGCGCCCTCGGTCGATACTCCCTCGAACCAGGAGATAGTTCCTGGACCACAAGCTGCAACAAATCTGAACCAGGAATGACAACATTTAAGAGCCCTTTTATAAACCGGTAGTATATATATACAGGGTGTCCACAAATGTTTAAAAAATTTGAGTACATTCGAGTACATTTTGAGTAGGTACACAAACAAAAAATTAAGTACATATATATATAAATATTTATTAAGTATAATTTAGCATATCTGTACAATTTACATGTATCAAACAGGTACTGTACCATGTGTACATCCATGTAAACATCCTATAGGTACATATTAGTACATAGAATGTTTACCAATAAGTTTTACAAAGTCATCAAGAGTATGAATGTCTGTCTGGTATGAATATGTTCAAAATTGATAATATTAATCAACGGGAGAGCGTTAATTTGAGCACTGACAAAAAATTTGAGTACATCACAAAAAATTCGAGTACATTTGAGTACATTAGCGGATTTAGAGTACATGTGGACACCCTGTATATACTTTTATATATATCGACTTAATTCCCAACGTTATTTTACCATTTTCCCCTTGATTTGAATGGCTACTTGAAAAGGTTGAGAATATTTAATAGATATTGAGAAGTGGTTTAGACAGATATGAACATATAATATATTCCATTAGATCCAATCCTAAGTAAAGAATAAAATTTAGAAATTATTAGCGTCGCCGTTTTATCACTTTTTTTAATGCTTTCTTTTACTTTTTCAAGGTATTTCAGATATTGTCAGTTTTGTCGGCTGCTTATCACAACAAAATATAAAGCATAACACATTAAGTAGCGTCTCTCATACTTCATAACATTTTCTATAGACACCTATTATATTGCGAATCTACATAGTTTATTATATATGTATAACTAAATTCAATATCAATGTATGATAAAAATCAAAAGTAGCAGTATAAAACTTATAATGTGAAATAAAAACTAAGGAGCAGACAACGTAATATTCTTTATATTTTTGTATTGTATCGACAAAATAAATCGACAAAAATGTCTTCTAGTCTATTCATATATTACTTATTTTGTGTGAAATGTCTTATATTTTCATATGTTTCGCTCATGAATCTGTTATCATGTTAGTTTTCTTTATATGATGCCAATGATGACGTATTTGTTCTAAACACGAGGGGAGCTTCAATAAGTTATAAAACTAAATATGAAAGCAAAATCTAATCATTTATAATAATTATCATATTTTACTTTAAAATAAATTACGTTTTTGAAACTTTGGGGTAACACCTCAGTTAATTTACTCTTTTGCTGTTTCTAGTAGCATTTCAAGATAAAATGTTATAATTTCTATTATGAAAGTATCTGTAGAAATGTATACTTGAAAATTTCACCAATAACTTGAACATTTCTTTTATTCAAAAATAAATAGATTAAGATAATATGAGTATACTTTTGATTTCATATTGAATCCGAGAACTTATTGAAGCCCCATCGTATGTATACACTTTTAGAAAATATAATTACTACGGGTTATACAACATCTCTATTGTAACGGTTATTTGCATGTAGGATGCCTTCCAAGCATTCAATCCAGGTTCGACTTCCGGCGGTCGCTCTATATGTAGCGAGACGATAGACTAGTAGATTACGACTGTAAAACTATGTCGCAGTACACCTGGAGTTTGAATGACTATGTATAGTTGATATTTATTGTTTTAGCTGAATACTCATTCAATACTTTAATACTTCAATTTCCATCAGAGTTCGCTTTCTTTGAAACCAGATCTGCCAGCTTGCACTGAAGACCTTAAGAGAAAATAAGACTCTCTCTATAAACATATAATTCTATATAGTACAATGTGAGAAACCGCACAAAAAATATTTACAATGCATGTCTACATTTATGGATGATTAAGTTTCTTCATTGGTTGGTGGACTATTAAGGTGATTTGCAGTCTTCATATAAATCTCTGCTGCCAAAGATTATAATAATATTAATTTCTAAAATAATTTCGAATTAAAATGTTAATGTTAAGGATCTTTAAATATCTTTAATCTCTTTAAAAAAATTATTTGTTAAAGCAATAACACATCTTTCAAATATTTTACCTTAATAACCTAAAAGGGCTATATTTTATGTACACGTTTATTATGAATTCACCAATGATTCACTTAAGTATCTAATACGTAATCTATCTTTAATTACGTATGTAAAATAAATATTTCTAAAAGCAAAGCTTTGGACAATTAGACAAATTCATGAATCGACATAACCATAATATTTATGTATCAATATCTATCTGCAAAGAGAATGCAATTCGCTACTTTCAGTTTTAAGACAAACCGAATAAACTATAACTCAGTTATAGCTTTCCTTAAAACTTTCATTGTAAATTCTTATAATCTACTCGAATAGTGATCATTCTTTGTATTAACTCCATGCAGTGCTAAACAATAAAAATCAAAAAATCAAAAAATCAAACTGCAATTATACAATTGTTATACAATTGCAATTATAATTGTTCAAAAAATTTCAAATATTGTTTTATATTAATGCTTAAAATATATTTAGAACTTTAAAGCTCTAGATTCCTTTTTAAAGTAACAAGGTATTTTTACTACGATTGTATTATACCCTCAATTTTTTATTAATATGTTGCTTTTTATCTATATATTAAATATAAAAATATAATTTACAATTGGAATTATAATTTAAACTCCCTCGTCATATCTAAGATATTTTTAACTTGAAATATATGATTACGTGAACTAAGAATATGATAGCTTATGGATAAACTGCAAACTATGTAGCGTTAACAATACATATTAATATGTAATTAATAAAACTAAATAAAATAAATAAATAAAAACTGTCTTAAATATAAAATTTGAGTTAATAAGATAATTTATGATTTTTTACTATGGTAACTATAAACATTTTTTTTACAAAAGTTTAAAATATTAAGAGTTTATGAGGATACACGCAAAAATGAAAATATAATATAGTAATCAGTATTTTTAGCAATGGTAATATTTCAGGATATGCTGATAACTAATTTCTAAAAAATCTCATTATGACACCCTTCCTAATTATCTCAATCACAATCATTTCTAAATAAGGAATGACTTCGAATTAAAAAAATGTTTAGGTAGAAGCAAAAGTTGAACAGAGATTGCACGAGAGGATAAACTGATATCGAAGTGAAAAAAAGTAAAAGTATATCAGAAAGTGACAGATGATATGTTGCGTGGAAGTTGATGTTTATGTGTATACAAAATAATGTATTGGGTAAAAAACTGAATAATAATATTAAAATGTTATAATTTCTGTTTTTATACTGCACGGGAATTTCTAAATGTAGAGTTACATAGACGAAAACTAAGGATTTTTAGTAACTTATATAATTTAAATAAGACATCTAAATGTCACCTTCATGTTTCTATAACTGACGATTTGATTTACGACGGTATTACAATCTCAAAAAGTATTCTCGACATATTCGAAATATGGAATTTTAATTTCTAAAAAGGATTTTTAGTAAGACAAAATTCTGTAATACAAATATATATATACATATAATAAAAAAGTTAGAATTTTTATTCTGTATAGCTTCCTTTTTTAAAATAATATATTCTAGAGTCAAATACGTGAATGCAATTTACCGTAATACATTAATCTCGAGTCAATTTTATTATTTATTTATTTATTTCGGTAGAAATGTTTCCAATATTATTTTAACAAAAAATATTTTTTATAATCCCTTCCCTTCGTATATAATATGCGAATGGTTGGTTCTATTGTATATTACTTTATGATCCAGGTCATTTGCACTATTAAGTTACTACAAATTTCCAAAATGAAAAACATATAGTATGCTCATTCATGCAAGCCCCGATGAAGAATAGTGTGCTTGTTATCGATATATTGTTCTTTATATTCGTGCGTAGTCCTCACCTGTTCCCAAAGGCAACCAAGGCAGTGACAGCGTAGGCGATAGGTCCCGCCGGTGCTGTAATAGTGGTTGCTGAGAGACGAGCGGCGGATGTCCTCCCGCCGAGACGCTGAGAGTCACCCGTATGGCTGTCGCCTCCTACGCGGTCGTCAGCAATTGCGTTGTCGGCAGAGGGGGCCTCGTTTGCTGTTACCGAACTACCTTTACTTGTCATAATGCTTGTCTTGTGAGAGCTGTATGGCAATGAATGAGATGCATGACAGGCTACAGAAACTCTTCTAGTAATATAAATACGTAGATTATCTCAGAATCACATAACTGATCTGACATTTTCGCTTTCATTTTAAATTGAACATTTTAAACCAAATAGATCATATTATAGACTTTAAATACATGTTGTTATTTCTAATGTTCTTTGTATAAACTTATTTATTAGTTCATTATTTTGTGGAAAATGAGGTATAATTAGAAATGTTCTAGGAAATTTGTGTTGAAAGCGCATTGATTTAACTATATACCAAATTTTATTTGTACTTCAACTTTAGATTGGAAAAGTAAGAGAGGATGGAATCCCTTCATGTATATATGGATGCTCTCTGAAATTGGGAATGAATAGAGTTAGCATTAGTTCAACAAAATCAAACATAAATTTATCAATATACGATTATTTTAATACATTCATTAAAATTATAAAAATAAGGTGAGATATCCTAACTTTAGATATCACTTATATTCACGCATAAATATATACGAGTACATATTTACAGAGCTGCATGAATGAGTTCAATTTAGCATGTTTATATATGTAAAATCTAAAACTGAATTAGAATATTCGATTCTGAAAATCGCATTCTTTTTAGTTTTTAACAATAAATATTATGTTAAACTATAAATTTTTACAATTATAAAACTAAAAAGAATCTAGCTAAATTGTTACATTCAATTTGAATTTAGAAATAGTCGAAAGATATCCTATTGAATCAGTTACAGAGCTGTTTATTTGTATTATATAGTGTGTATACGTTAAATAATGTTATCATTGTTTTAAACTATACAAATTGGACAGTAAATAAAAATATAAAAATATATAGACTATAACAATAAAAAATTGTTCTTAATTTTTTATATCTTTTTTAAATCTGTTTTTATATCTAAACTGTCCGTGTTTTCCCTACTTATACGACAATATGACGTTAATATAGTTTTAATTCGTTTATCTCAAAATCCAATAAAAGATAGATATTCGACATCTTAATTTTTAAAAGATTAACATTTAAAAATTACTGTAAAAGGTATGGAAATAATTATGCTTAACGTATTGAAAACAATAATGTTGAGTTTCTTCAATAATAATCCTTTAGAACAAGAAATTAATATTTATAATGAAATTTTAATTATGAGAAAATTAATGCTTAATCTAAAATAATATTATAGTAAAATATTTCAAATTGAGTTTAACAATAATAGAATTCAGTAGATATCATATTTACTTGCATGCACTGTGAGATATTTATATTCTAAACTATTTATATTTAAATAACTACAATATCCCTTGGAAATTTCATTTCACAACATTTAGAGAAGTGATTGCAATAATTCATATTGTTCATATAATTGATAAAGTTTATTGAACTCTCTTCAATGCGTATCTTTGTATGATACTATTATTTTGCTTTTTTCAATTTGACTTCCTCAAAATTGCCACAAAGGCATTTAATATAGCAAAAAATTATATAAATTGTTCCTTTATTGTGTGCGATTTCATTTAGTGTCATGTTTAATTTCTTTATCAAAAAGTGCTGTGATGTATGTATTACCGTTAGTGAAGTCCAGAGGCATAAACAGCATGTCACTTCTCTTTAAGAATACAACAACAAAATATATTTAAAACATGTTTATCTGATGTTTGTGTATTAACTGACATTTAAATTACGTGAATTTGTTTAATTAAATATATTATGCTTTAATTGGGAAAATATTAATTGGTGTACATTAAATAATATCCAATATAATATTCCCGCTTAAAAGTCCATATCATTTCAGTAGCTTGGACATTGGATAATCCTATATCTTGCCTATATTCTATTAAGAAGCTACATGATCGTTTTATATAATAACAAATTAACGAAATTGCGTTAAAAAATTTAAAATATACTTTTTTATCTATATACTATAATACTCGTATTCAAAAAAAAATAACCATGTCACGCTTTTAGAGTGAGTTAATAAATTTAGGGATGTTTCTAAGCAAAGAACTTACGTTGCTGGCGAACCTCCCTGACCCTCTGCACTGCCAGCCTCGCCACTAAGGGCCCCAGTAACGGCCCCAGCGGCAATCTTTGCCTCGTAGATCGCGGTCAAACTGAACTCGGCCTTCTTCTCGCCATTTTCGAGGATGAAGAGCAAACCACTCTTTGTACCAAGCACGACCCGATCATCCGAGATCCAGGCATGACAGGTGATGCAGTGGTACTCGGAGATCGCCTTCCCAAACTGACGCAAGTTCTTTTCTGTGTCGACATAGCGATAGTTCTTGAGGATTCCATCGCCAACTACACAGAGTTGAGTGTTGTCGTGACGGTTGAAGGATATCTGTAGAGGTGGCATTAAGGATACCAGATTACGAGGAAAGCCCACTGTGTATTAAATTCCGCTGTTTTGAGGAAATACTTTAATGTCTTTATTTTATTAAATTGCTATAATATTAACAATAACCACTGAAGCTAGAATTACCAACAGTCTAATTTAAAAATAATTTATATAATTAATTAAATTAATGCATTAAAGTAATAACTAATTGTTACATGTTGACTACTTAAACTATGTCGAAGAACGAATAAGAAAGATTATTGTTTTTTATATTTTATTTCATTTTATAACCATAAATTAATAAACGTCAGTAAAAAATAACATTTATTGCAGCAGCATGTTTCGCTACAATAAACAGAATTTGTGTCACCATATATTAGTGTATTTATAAAAGACATAGCTGAACAGATGTAAATAAAATTTCGAAATTAATTGTACAGTTTTAAAACGCATGCGGAGCCAGAATCAAATAAATTACGATTAAAACTAGGGGAATCTAGCGATTGAGACTACGAAGACCCAAGTCGTAATCTTAATTTATTTAATTCTGGCTCCTCTTACGTTTAAAATTGTATAATTAATTACTAACCTTTATTGATTAGTATCTGTTAAGTTATATCTTTTATAAATAAATTAATGTATGGTTAGCACTCAGTTTTCCTGGTGATGCTATTTGTTGCAGCGAAACATGTTGCTTTCAATAAATGTTGTTTTAACCGATTTTAATTTGGTTTTATAAATCAATAAAATCTACTGCCCAGTTAAAATGTAATGGTTCTGTAAATACAGGCATATAACTCATTCAACTATTAAAAAATCTGTTATAACTTGGTGTCGCAAAAAATAACTTACAATAAAAAATCAAATTTTATTAAGTCCTATATTCTTTAGGTGGTATGCGTTCTTACGAGGAAAAAGTTAATAGTACTTATAAACAATAATGTAAATATTTCTTGTAATTTCATTGTACGGTATATTACTTAAAAAATAAAATTTAATATTCATAATACTGATGTAGTAAAAGATTGTATCAATGTTATTATAAAGAAAAAATAACTCGTACATAGAGATATACATGCAACAAAATTAAATTTATTCTCAATGTTTAAACTCTAATGACCCCATTCTCCTAAATAATATTCATTTAACGGAGATAGTTAACGCTTTAAAAATTTTCCAAATTAATTTTCAGAAAAGGGGATGCACTATTTTATATTTATTTTTTACTTTAATGATAATAAACCTTAAATAGTGTTGAAATATAGACTATTCCTTGCTAACTGTTATGCAATTAATTATATTAATAATTAGACGATCATGCTATATAATATATCTTTTAGCTAGTTCATTTTCCATTATATTTTATATGTCTATTACCTATATTGTATCATTGTAGAGATACATATATGTATATCTCATAAAATTAACCTAATATAGATATATTACAAAAGAAAATTATATAAATATGCAAGATACAATCAATCCTAATTTTTTAGTTGCGTGTTAATTTTATATTTTCAAATTATGCTGTATATGTAAAACATGGTACAAATATAATCTTTTTATATTAAAGATATCGATAACTAAATGTACAAGTATATAATTATTTAATGAAATAATATTTAAATCTCTTATTACACAATTATATTAAACAATAAAATAATCACAGCAAGTTATTACTTTATCATATTTTTTATTCTAACAAATCTATAAGAAATTGATTATACATACATTAAAAATGATATCATTTATACGTTTCTTCTGTGTTTTTGAGTACTCTATAGTTTTGTTTATATTTAATTAAAATAATATGTTCAAAAATAGAGTTTTCTTCATTTTATTAATTTAAAAAATTAACTAACATCCATCCATATCCTAAAGATTTTGTTATTTTATAGGTTTCAAAAATAAAATATCGAGGATAGAATATATTTTTAACTTCTTAAGAAACGGTTAATAGCTACTCAGTGAAAATAGTTTCACTATATAAAGAGTTTTCATCAAATACAAGGTAATGAAAACAAAAGTATAAATCTAGAATATGACATACGACATGCTATAGCCTATCCATTTAAACTTTTAATTTACAAAGAAGATAAAATACAATTAAATAAGATTGGACATGAATAGATATAAAAAGAATGTGAACAACTGAATAAATTAAGAATTGGACAAAAGAAATCAAGATTCAACTCCTAACTATATGAACTGATTTCACCAGCCTTAATATAAATTGTATTTCGCTAAGCTAAAGACAATCCGTGTTAAACAGAGTACTAAACAGCTTCATTACACATCAAATAGGTTAAAATATTTTTAATTCATATAAAACCATAAATGCATGCATTTTAAACAAATTTTATTAAAAACAATTCTATTTATTTGGCCAATATATATAATTATTGGCCATTACGCATGGTGAATATCAGTCTGTAGAATTAGGATGAATATAAGATATATTTCAATCAAGGATAAAATGTAGCTATACATATTAAAAAGTATAAGTAACCAAGATATACATCACCAAATTGACAAACGATTAATATCTGTTTAAGAAATTAACAATGTCATGAATAACGAATCTGTGTGTTTTAGGAACCAAATTAAAATGCACAATTCTTTCAGATAAAATTATATTTTATTAAAGTCCATTTTTAGTTACATAATTGGTGCTTCCTATTGTAATAATGAAGTATCGTTTTTATATATTTCTGCTACCTTTACTAAGTCACTACTTGCAGTGATAAGTCATATTCTTTCTAAAGACACTAACATACTTAGGTATAATACAGCATACTTTATTATATACATGCATATACATGTATATATTATATATTATGAGCACCTAGTATTACATTGGAATGGTACATTTTTAAAAATTTAACGTACTAAAAATATATTGTTATAAACTTAACATACAATATAATTTCTGATTTAATAAAAAATAATCATCGTATGTAATAATTATGAAATATTAATTATTCTAGTAAGTTATACAGATATCCAGGATTTCACATATTATTTTAGTAAAAGTAAAAAGTAAAAAATAACAAACAGAAAGTCCAGGCATATGTATGTATATCTTATCAATCGTAATAATTTACAAATGCAATTTACAAAAACACAATGCCAGATTTTAGATATTAAGCCATTCAAAATTTGTTTAGATTTGGTTTGGTTTATAGTTTGCGGGAAGCAATCATTATTTGAATCACCCGGTATTTTCAATAAAATCAATAAAATCAGTGAAACTCATTAATATAATTCTAGCGTAAGTGTGAACTCATTTTCTAAACCGTTTACAATTTCAAATTTCCGTCATCGTACACTGCTAGTCATCAAATTTATCTCTGGCGAAGTTTATCTCAATTTAATCAACAAAGTTTAGCTATAGCACCTTTATTGCGACTTGAATTTCCCTATACTTCTAAGACGTAATTTGTAACCACTTACTGGCTAAACTTTTTAAAACCAAATAGACTTCACATTTGACTTAGATTACACATATTAATAACGTTAGTTGAATAGGAATTGGCCGGGATTTTTTATTTGCGGATGAGATACAAATGCAAGTACGAAGACTAATCGTATACCTATGTTAGAGGAATAAAATAGATAAATCTCGGTTATTCGGGCAGCTATTTCAAAACGGCTTTTACTGCTAGAATCTACAGAAAAGTTTACGTATAAAGTTTCGATAATGTCTCGATAAGATATGCTTGAATCAGATAGTATTATTGATTTGAAAATTCTCCTTGTATCTCGCCTATACCAAGTTATGTAGAGCTGTTAAATAGACGTTTCGAAGTAATCGATACTCCTGCATTGAGTTTACTAAATAAGAATGTTATGTGCGGCGTTGTAAAACATAATTTATTTTATAATTCAAATCGTTTGGTACCGTGTGTCCACATTACGGTGATTGACAATTTGCCTTCTAGTTCTTATTGATCCATTTCTATGGTTAGAGGTATAGAGTAGAGATTGTGTATACTCTATGGTTAAAGGTATATGTTTGTCATACGAATAAGTTACTTTTAGTGTTCCTTGTGGTTCCTAAATATATTTATTATGACGTTCATTAAATGTATCGATTATACTCTACTTATAATGAAAAAAAAATTATCATAAGAATAATAGGTATTATTTTCTTGAAAATAAATCTGTGATATGAATTTCTTTTAATCATAAATATGTCTTAATGAATAACTGATAATTAGATAATAAAAGCACTTGATACACCCAAACATTAATATAAATTAAAATATGTAAAAAATCTAAAATCGTATTAGATGTAATTTATTTTTGGTACAAAATACTCGCATTTTTTAAACATGACTATACATGTAATAATAATTTATACTCAAAGACTCAAATACTTATAAACAAAAATGTTGACCATTTTAAAACGGTTAAAGTTTCCTGATGCTATAATATATGTTTGGTTTAAACTAAGTTTAGTATTGGTTTAGCGCTACAGCTGTCTACGCACAAATTCTTCCAATGAAGTGGCAATCAAATGCAAAATATTGTCTAAAACTCTAATCTAAACCAAAGTATAATATTAAGTTACCTATAATAAAGGTTTTATGGCTACACTTAGCTAAACCATGACTAAACTTCGCCTAGAGTAAAATTGTATGAATCACAAAGTAGGTAATATATATTTATTAGTATTATATTATTAAATGTTACATATATAAAAGTAATCAACCCAATTTGAATTTTTATTATCAATTTCACATTCGCATTTATGCAAGTTTAAAAATAAATTATTAAATGTTCAGGCATCCCTCTTACCTCAGATATAGCCGCCTTGGACCCTGCAGCCGTCTTGACCGAAGTGAGCATCTTTCCCTTTTCCCAGTTCCAGAGTAACATATTCCAGTCCAGCTCACTGCCTTGCGAGGCGAGAAACTTCGAGTCCGGGGAAAACACAATATGCACGAAACTCTGCACATTCACGTTATTTGGAACGGTCAGCGTTTTGATTCTTTTCATAGAATGTAGATCAAAAATTGTGATCACGGGCTTTCTCTCGCAGCGCTCTGCTAAAGCAGCGAACCTTCTGTTAGGTGACACCGCCATTGCAGTCATCAAGTCAGACTTCTTGAGGCCGGGCATAAAACGCTGGACTCTGGTCTCCATATTGTAGAGAACAAGATTGCAGCCACATGGGTAAATAATTGTATTCTCGTCAATGTAGTAAAGGCAACCGGAAATTCCCGTTCGCAAACCAAATACATGTCGGATATGAGCCGACGGAATCGTCATAATTCTTATCAGTAATTTCTTTTAGTAATAGGTTTCGTTTACAAATATATTTAGACAACCTTCCTGCGCCAGGTATGCCTACACGCATTTCGGTCTACGAAATTTCCTACTTTTTTCCTGACATGAAGCACAGTTCTGAATTACAAAAAACTTTTATATAATGGTAGAAAGTAACCAATCCGTAGCACAAATTCAAAATATTCAAAATCCACTACAAAATAATAAAAAATTAGGAAAAATTATAAGAAAATATATATAGAAAAATACTATTAATAAAAATTAACTGAATATTATTTTTCAGTGAAATGTGTTTTAAAACATTACATTAATATAGTTATTTAAAAATGGATACACCTCTTTTAACGTCCTATAATATAATTAAGATTAAAAATGTTATTTAGTAATTATATAATAATAATAATAATATGTAAAATATCATTGTAATTATATGTTTATAGTGATATTTATAACATTTTAACATTTTGATATTTTAAGAATTTTTACACATTTATAATTATCCAAGATAAATCAAGTCAATACAATTTTGCAGACTTTTTGAAAAAAATCCACGTATTTCGATTCTATGAAAAGTACTAATAATAAATTCACTCATTTTGTTGACATCACGAGGAGTGAATAGACGTCAGTACAACAATATTGTTTTAGGTTTCACATAATTAATTCACTTAATTATTTTTTTTAATTTCATACTTAAATGCTATACGCGTTTTGCTTATTATGGAGTTCATCAATGACATGCAGACTATCGAATTCTGCTTATTATTGAGTTAAGAAATCACTGTAATCTAAGACGGTTACAGTGCGAACACTATAACCACTCGACCACCAAAGCTAGATCGATTGACAAGGAAGACGTTCTAGCCATTACGGCAAATCTGTTCACAAGGTAGAATTACGAACAATTAATAACAAGTGATGTTTACCCACAAAATATCAAATCTCTCTTTAATGAATGGACTCATACGTTGGTTAAGTATTTGCACTGTAATCTTGAGGACCAGGGTTTGATACTCTGCATGTCATTGATGAGCTCAATAAATAGAAAAAAGCGTCTGGCATTTAGGTGTCCAGCCTATTAATTTATATTGTGATTTGTAGGCACTCACTTTATTTGAGTCGGTATTACAACGATGGTATTACAATCTCGTAAAGTAGACCTGATGTTGTGACTAAACATCACATGTTATGTTTTATATTTATTTACATACTTATACCATAATTTATTACTAGTAAATAATTTGACAAAGTTAATAAATATAATAGATAATATATACAAATAACATTTAAAACAATATTGATTTTATTAATGTTAAGCAAATATAAATTAAATTTATATAGTTTAATATTATACAAAATAAAAATAAAATAAAATAAAATAAATAAAATATAATATAATATAATTAGTGTAATTAATGTAAGACAAGATAAAGATGTGTAAGTTAAAGAAATATTTCAGAACCCTTTCTATTAATATATCATTATATATAGTTATATATTAAGGGTTAATAATAATTTAGCTAAAGGTATAAAGGTTTATATTTGATAAATAATAGTAAAAAATAACACAGTAATAACTAGAAAATCTAAATACTGAGATTTATAAAACATGAGTATTATTATTGTATTAATTATTTATAATAGTATAATAAATAGATTATTGTGTATAATACTACTATAAAAATTTAAATCCACAAAACGTTTTGTAAATTTATATTTAATTTTAGTCTAAAAAGCTAGTAACATATGTATACTTACTTTATAGTATATGCTTTATAGGAGCCCTTTCTACATTGAATCAAATTTATTTAATGAGCTTTACTTAAAAAATCATTATTTACAAATTATGTGTTTATTTTTACCATTATGGTAATTTACAAAATAATAACAATAAAAAATTATCAAATATAATTAGCATAATTAATTTGTGCAAAGCAAGATAGGAGGTATGAAGTTTAGTGAAATATTTCTTATACCTTTTATATTATTAAATTATTTTATCTTATGACATAACAATTATTCAGTTAAGGGTAATAAAATATTATATTTGATTAATAATGGTAAAATATAAAACATTAATAGCTAAAAAATTATGAGATATAAAAAACATGAATATAATTTTTTATCAAATAAAATAGTAATATATAGACTTTTGTGTATCTATTTGAACATAAAACCCATTATTAAAAAATATATAATATATACATATAATTGATTTTATATAATTATGTTTATGTTTTTATATATTTGATATTTGTGTTTTCTTAATACCTACTTGAGTTTATTCTATGATAACATACATAACTTTATAGGTCATGTAGTAGTTAGTATATTTTGCATAATACATTATGTACATGACCTATGTTCATTTTTTATGATTTCGAGTTATTGTTAGAAATCTGTAAGTCTATAGTATGTCTATATAGTGCTAAAGTCATATACGTTAAATTAAATATGCTTTGTGAAAAATCATAGACATAATTTCATAATTTTATATTGTAAGGAAACTAAGTAAAATATAGATATGCCCTTTTGTCTTGCAACTGGCAGTATATTATAGTAGGTATTAGTTAAACAGTAAATATTGATTGCTATTGATTACACTAGGAAACATTTTTAATTTATTTGAGCTCACTTATAAGATCTGACACTTGTTTCTTACTAATTTGGGGGTTCTGGGTCCAATAGTAACATTGATTTTTGCATATTACATCAGGTTTTTCAGCATTTTAAATAAAATCACTAAAAATGTACCCGATTACAATTTTTTACAAAATTTAGAAAAACAAATGTATGCTGTATAACTGATATATATTACAAGATAGATAACAGTTAGACTTACTGACATACATCAAATGATATCAAAGATGCTTCAAACACTGCTCAAAGACAGTATTTTAAGAATCCAGATAGCTTTGTTACATATGTGGAAGCATCACTATACTTAGTAAAAAGATGAACATTAATTTTTTTGTAAAGAAGATGTATTTGGCTTATTTTAAAATTCGAATTGGAGATCAGGACAAGTCATAGGCTCCACATAAAGTATGTAAGCCCTGTGTTGAAAGTTTACAACCTCGCACTGGTCAAAGGGAAACAAATATTAGCATTTGGTATTCCCATGAAATGGTGCGAGCCTAAAAATCATCTCGATGACTGCTAAT
Organism: Invenusta paracnida; assembly: GCA_036023295.1. Classification (NCBI taxonomy): domain Eukaryota; kingdom Metazoa; phylum Platyhelminthes; order Proseriata; family Coelogynoporidae; genus Invenusta; species Invenusta paracnida. The sequence goes on from JAYRBW010082871.1 coordinate 18,695, forward strand.
TTTGCCTGGTAAAGACTTCTGGTTACAATAGAAACACTAAGTAATATGTATTTTACCTACGTCTATATTCAGCAATTCGCTCAGTATCTCATTCAAATTAAATACCTGCTCCAGTTTTTGAAGAACTTCCTTCACTCGAGGATATTTCACATGATATTTCTGAACATGATAGTGATATGGATTTTGAAGGCCATGGTACATATGTGAAGTTTCATTTTTTTAATCAGACCAAATTGAATGACTTAGTTAGAGATTTATCTCTTTCAAAAGAGTCATCAGAACTGTTAGCTTCAAACTTGGACGAAAAAATTTACTTCAGCTTGGTACAAAAATAACATTGTATCATAGACGATAACACAATCTTTTACAGTACATTAGAGTTGACAGTAATCTCGTTTATTGTCATAATGTGTCCAGTTTGTTAAACGCTGTAGGCATGACCTGTATGATCCAAATGAGTGGCGATTAGTTTTAGATAGTTCAAAGAAAAGCCTCACGTGTGTGTTACTCCACAATGGAAATTTATTTGGTGCAATTTCCATTGAACATTCTGTATATCTGAAAGAGGAATATGGTCATATAAAGAAAGTTTTGGAATTAGTCAAATATGATGAATATATGTAAGTGGATCATCTGTGTGGATCTTAAATTATTTACTTTTTACTTTTTCAACAAGGAGGCTACACAAAATATCCATGTTTTTTGTGTCTGTAGGATTCTCAGGCTAGGGACATGCATTGGACTCAGAAGAATTGGCTGTTATGAACATGCTCAAAACTGGGATTGATAAAACACTTTGTTAAAGCTCTGAACATAGAAGGTGACTGTTTTACATACATATATGCACTATTTATCCCAGACTTGGTTATGAAAAACAAAAGCAGGTTTTTTTATGGACCACAAATCAAAAAACTGATGAGAGATCTACATTTCACAAGATCTATGAATGATATAAAGAAGAAAGCTTGGAATTATATTGTAATAATTTTCTGATTAACAAAAAAGCAGAGAATTACAAAGATTTGGTTGAAACATTACTTAATAGCTATCATCATCTGGTTTGAAACATGAGCATAAAGGTATATTTTCTAAATAGTAACCTTAATACTTTCCTGAAAATCTTGGCAATGTCAGCAACAAATATGGTGAACATTTCTATCAAGATCTGAAAGTTATTATAACTTTCAGATCTTTATTAAATTATTGTAATAGTAAGGCTATTCTTTCTTTATTGATTGCATTTATTATAGAAAATAGAATTACAAATATGATCATACTTTCTAAAAGAGCTAAAAAGAATATTAAATATGTAATCATATAAAACTTAAACAGTACATATGTCACAACCTTGCGATGTAATCAGGTCATAGAATAATAAGTAAATAATATTTTTCTTAAAAACAAAAATTGATCGACAAGTTATTTATTACTAGGTATAGGTCCATGTATAATGGGTTCATAATAATGAATCTATAATTGAATCTAATAATTGAATGAATAATTTATTTGATAATAATGATAATATTCAAATAAGCTAATGTAAATATTTAACAATATTAAATTATACTACTTACAGTAACCAGAATGGTAATAGTAACATTGAGTAATATATAATAATAATAAATAAATGAGAATAAAATTGACAAATATAATTATACATAAATTTTAATAATATGTAAAATTATGTAAGTAAAATATAAACTGTTTCATTAATTATATAATTATTTGACATTGATAAAAGTAAAACAACCTTCTAAATTTTACTTTTTAACTATTCAAACTATATAACCTACCCTACTTGAACAAGTAGAAATATTACATACTTAATAGTTAATGTTAAAAACTATGAGACTAATGCAATATAACTTAAACTATAGTTATATAACCTACTAAAAATGTTAATATTCTGACTCTGTGACTGTATTATTTATATATAATACTATGTTAAACTAAAGATATATTCTATATGTAAAACATTTATAATCTTAATGATAAATGATGTCTTTCATTTTGTAGCTTGTATTGATAGTTTTGTTTATATTTAATTAGGGTGTTCATTCTGTTGGCTATATAAAATATAAAAAAAACTACAAATAATTATATTCTAGATATTCCTACTAAATAAATGTATTGTACATTACAATGTATATATTGTTATTATCACAAAGATTGTTTAAAAAACATGTATGTGCTCATTTCCATAGATTCTTTAAAATAACACATTGAAAAATAATCCCTGCTTTAATAATACAGCTTAATAAAATTGTATAAAAACTATATTTATAAAAAAGAAAGTACATATTTATCTATACAATCTAAAACTGTTTGTCTTGACCCTAATTTTATGTTTATAAAGTTTAATTTATATATGATAAGTTTTGAATCATTTATAATAAAAAATTCAAACTAATATAATAGTATAATAAACATATATTATGATATGCATAAATATGGAATGTTTTTAATGTTTTAATGTTTTAATCCAAATAGTATATACTATGCATGAATTGTTTATAATAAATTATGTACTATTATATAGCATATAGTATGAAAATTATTAATCAAAAATGTGATTTTGAGGTGTTCATAATATATAATAAAGATATAATTATGATATGTTTCCATTACCATTGTCAATACCATGGCCATGGGATATATTGCAATATGTCATGATATTTCACTCAGTTTCATTTAAACAAATAATAAAATGTTATTTACAAAAATTATAATATTTTCTAAACTTATATTGATCATACTATAACTCTGTGGCTTTGACTATATAAATTTTTATTCAAAATAATCAATATATATATAAATAATCAATATAATTATAAAAGAATGGATTTTTAATGGAAAAAAATTATACTATACTTATAGATAGATATAGTATCAATCATACTATGACTAAAATCTATGAGTCAACTATTAATTAATATTGATTGTATATAATTTAAATTGTAACATTTAATTTATATTTTTTATCAATTTATACATAAATACATACATGACATATTTGATGTGGAAATTTTAGTGACAGCATGTCATATCATGATTCATATTATATGTTAATCATATCATTATCATATGATCTAACTAAATAGTCAATGATAATCTGTCAGTTTAATTTTAAAATATTTTAAAAATTCTTTTAACTCAACTTCAAGTTTTAACTAGTTATTTTAATATGTAATTAACTAAAAATATACTATTGTCATTACCAATTTGTTTTACTTATACTTATGGTACTATATTATTATTAATAAAAAAATATATTATTATTATTTACATTGTTAATATTTGTAAAGTAACAATTCATCATCATTGAAATTGTTTGTTTGTATGCCTGCCTACATAAACATTGTCACTTAAATTATATTTTGAATAAATAGTAAATTACTATTAATTTAATATTATTGCTAATATTATTAGTAATATTTTTATTAATATTAATAAATAATAATCATAGTATATTACAGGGGCGCCGGAGCTGGGTGGCAGGGCGACTGCCCCCACACTTTTTGTAAAAATTTATTCGGAAAATTCAGAAAATTTCAGAAAAAATCGGAAAATTCTGAATTTTTTTGAAAAATTCGGAAAATTGTCAAAAAATCAGAAAAATCGGAAAATGTGCGGAAAATTCGGAAATTTCATACTCAAAATTCGGAACATTTTGAAAAAGTCAGCAATATGCATTACATAACTAAGAAGAGCGTACTAGTCCGAACATTTACATCAGGATTCAGGGGGTGTTATTGTCAGTTATAGATTAGTTGAAATAACAATAGTTTCACAAATTGTGGGCAAGCTTTTCTGGGGTAAAAAGTGAGCAATGCAGTTTCAAAGATGTTCACGATTTTCTTAAACAAACAAAACAGAAAAATCTGAACTTGATTGGACAAGTTGTTGTGGTTGCTTGGTTGTTACTTGTTAGTCCTTCTACAAACAACACTTCTGAAAGAACATTATCTGCTCTGCGATGACTAAAAACTTGGTTAAGATCTAAGATGACTGCAATACAACTTAATAGTGTAGCAGTTTTAAATATACATAAAGACAAAATAAGTGAACTGATTTTGAGTAATATTGCAAATGACTTTGTGGGCTACAAAGAAGAATGCCTAAAAATATTTGGTAAATTCTAACACTACAATTTTACTTTGCACATAATTATGTTGCATGAAAACAGTTTCATATTTACTATGTGGTATACTTACCTATATAAGCACACATATTTTATAGTGGAGTAAATTCAGACACTTTTGTTATTTTTTATACTTTGGTAAGTTTATTTAGAAATAAACTGGCCTTCAAATGAATGAGTAAACTCTTGGACCTTTTATTTTGGTGTTTAAAATTGACTTATCTAGTGGTGGTAGCCATTGTGAACTTGGTCATTATTTCAAATGGTCAACAGTGGCA
>JAYRBW010082882.1:0-23113 GCA_036023295.1 Invenusta paracnida
TATTTATTATCATTATGTACAATTTTGTTTAATTTGAGTTACTACATGGAAATATGTTTTACATATATTTAGATCATCTGTCTTAATTCTTGATTTATTTTTATATAATACTTTATTGGCTATTATAACGTATGAAAAATAATAAAACATCTCTATATTTTTTTGTATATAAAATGGTAACACAAAGAAAATTTCAATTATAAAGTTATGATTATAATACTCTGCCTATCTTACCGTTTACTACATTACCAAGCCAAATTTCGTTTTTCTCGGTCTAAATTTTTTGGCTCATAATTCAGTGTCCAGGCCTTGTATCAAGGTGGCCTTGATCCTACAGAAGGAAACTAAACACTGAGTCTCCTTGCTGTAAAATGCTAATTTTGGATGCTAATGAAGCTCAATCTCATGTCAACTTTGAGTTCTCATACGTTGATGACAAAGTCGACAACAAGGTTAAAAGATTATTCAGAGAGCCTCTATCTCCACATCCGACAATTCAGAAGGCGCTAGAACTAAAAAATCTAGAGCGAGCGACAAGATAAGATATAAGTAGGTACTTTATTGTAAAAAAATGGAATTATTGTACAATTGCAGCAAAACATAAACTGAAAACATAGAACCCTCATAGAGAACATAAACTGAAAACAAGAGCCCTCACCCTAAAAAATAAATGATAAAAATAACATATAGGTAATTATTAATTCGATATAGAAGTTGGTAGTTATACCTAGTTTTCACTTGAAAGGATAGCAACTTATGAAAAAATAGGTAGGTACTTTTCCATAAAATAACTATTATTTTGGACATAGTTTATATAAATTGCCTTTTCAAATACTTATTAGCATCTTAATATCTAAAAGAGAAGAAGAAACTATTTGTTAACATATAGGTAGTATTACAAGAAGAATATACGAAGCAAAAATAAATTTAACAAAATATGTTTTACTTGAAATATATTAATATAATTATAAATACCTAATTCTTTTTATTACAGAATACTTTAACTCGTTGCTTAAATTGCTTAAAACAGTCCATGTCAGTCACAGAAGGACTGTGACTGAATTAATCGTGTAAACATTGAAATAATATAAGTAATGTATATAAGACAGTCCTATATTTCTCTGTTTAGCATTGTATAGGTACATACCTACCTACCTACCTACCTACCTATAATAGTAAAAAGAATATATCTATGGAAAAATATTATATAATATTTTAGTATATATGTACTCCTATTAGGACAAGCGACTTCTTTAGTAACCACAATCACACAACTAAATTTCAACAAACAACGTCAAACATCAGGCACATAAATTGGAGTGTCATCCAAGGCTCCGCCATATTTCGACCAATTGCCTTCATTGCTGCGGCCTCCAGTCTTAAACTAATCCACAGCGGAAATAGAATATTTAAATACGCTGACGACACCTCATCATATCCTAAAGACAATATGGACACCACTGTCTCAGAAATTACAAATATCAAAATTTGGCTAAAGATAACAGCCTCACCCTCAATGTAAAAAATCCCAAAGAAATTCTAAAGACCCGTCCTCGTTACAAAGGAAACCTTCCAGACCCAATTACAGACATCTCCGGGGTCAAAGAAATCAACATAGTTACCCGGAGTCATCTTCAACAACAAACTAAAAATCAATCACCACATCGACACCCAAATGAGAAAATGCAACTTCCTCATCTATGTATGTACCTATGTACTCCAAATTCTAAAATGCCATGGAAGTAAATCAAATATCTACAACATTTTCGACAGCCTTGTCATAAGCAGACTCCTTTATGCTAGCCCTAGATGGTGGGGTTTCACAACAGCCCAAGACAGACAATTCGAATTGCCGCATTCATCAAAAGGAACTCCAAATTTGGTTAAACTACAGAAACACCAGATACCTACTATCGCCAAGTCAATCGAAAACGCCGACGCCCAGCTTTTCCGAAAAGTAACTAGGATAGGACAACATCACTTTTTGTACTACCTTCCTCCAAAAAACTGCCCACGGACACCACCTCCACAATTTTCTACTACCTACCAGTCCTAACAGATAAATAACAACAATAGAACATTCCACCACCTCAAATAACCAAAATTACGTAGGTAGGTACTTACTCATTTCATTAAACTATATTCCTTCTATTTTATATTATATTGAGTTCCCTATGTACACCACATGCATCTCATTTGTAGGTATACACCTGTAGGTACATACAAATTATTGTGATATAGGTATACTTACCTATGTAAATTTTAATTTTTCCATTGTTAAAAACATAGTAAATATTTACTTAAAACTTGTATAACTTTATTGTGTTTGTCAATTAAGAAATAAAGCCATTATTTATTTATTTATTTATTTATTTTATTAACCATATTACTCTTCTTTTATAAGTAGTACAACTACGTATTTTTAATTTTGCATTTATTTATGTGTAACCATGACTGACGTCACCACGCCATTGACTGAATCACGCCACAGCGTGAAATGCAACAATTTGATTGGTTATAGTAGCACTGATTTCGCTACGATCGCTGTATATAACTAATTTTAAAGGGTTCAAGCCACGATGTCATCCTTTCCAAGGCGTTTTGTGCTTGACGCTTCTAAGGCGATTTCATAACAATAATTCATTTGCTACAGTTTCATTTTCTATTTAGTTAATTCTCTATTATACAGTGCGTTTATTTTTAATCGACGTCAACAATGTCTATTGCAACTCTTATTCCTGGTCAGCACTTTTATCCTATTCCTGGTTATTCAACGATAACACCACCACAATACCAGGTTACACATCCTGCAAGATATCAAGCTCTGCCTTTAGCACTTACCAATCATATGCATCAAATACAACCATTCCAAACAGCTCCAGAATTGATACATAGAGTATCTGTGCAATTAACTACACAACCTTTACCTGCAATCCCAAGTGGATGTCCTACTTTAAGTGCTCCAATTCTTTCTATAGCAAGTAATGGCCCATCATCTCTATATAACAATCAATGGATTGGCATTAAAAGTTCACTTCAACAACCTACAGTTCCTGTCAAAATGGAAAAGTCTCTTGGATATGGAGCTTTTGGTGTTGTTTGGTAAGTATAAATTCTTGTAAATACATATTTATGTTGTATTTATATTAATTATTTTATACCAAAAATGGCAAAAATATATTTTATAGTGTCATATGAGATAATTTAAACAATAATTTTTAAAGCTGTCTATGATGTGATGACATACTGATGCACAGATAATGTATTTCAAATATTGTATTGGCATCTCCACAATAATATAATATATTAAAGTCTTGTATTGCACCTAGTACTGGTAATAATAGTTTATTGGATCATTTTTTAAATTTTATAATAAAATTAAAAAGCATAACATATTAGTAATATTACTATCAGAAAGATGGTTTTCTATTTTATGTTTGCCATTAGTGTCAATTGTATATATTCAACTGCTAGTTTGTTTGAGACTAAGAGTTTTGTACAGTAACATTTTTATAGATTGAGGAGTACTTGGCTGTAAATTTTTTTTTCAAAAAACAAACAAAAAGACAAAATAATGAAATGAAGAAGACTATTTGTGGCTTGACAAAGTGAGATACAAAAATTGCCAATATATTACAGAATTTTTTCAACTTTAGTCTTCTTCATTTCATTATTTTTTACTAAGCTGATGGCAAATATTAAATTAAAAAGACAAAAATAAATATAATTAACAAGTAACCCCTATACATTATTAAAAGCTGGTGGCCGCAACCACATCATGATTATGAAGTATCTCACTATCCTTTACAATATATAATATAAATGAATTATATTTGTTTTTTGACTTGTTTATTTTCCCCCAAAAAAATGTATGGCAAATTGTCTTCAAGTACTCATAATTGCCAAATTTTTTTATTAAATTTTATTTTGCAATGGTAAAAACTAGTATGTGATTTTGAACATTCCCATGTACATGTCAAATTATTAATTATTTAAATATTCCGGCTACAAGTACAAATAAGAAATAAGTTCTAGAGATAAATGTAAAGATTTTTCAGAAAATAACTGCAAGTTACAAGTCCAGACACAATACAAAATATGTCAATGAATATAAAAAAAGATGAAGAAATCTGATTATAATAGACATGATTAAGAATAAGATGTATATGGTGATTACATGATGTTGATATAAAAAATATATTGTCATAAAATAATAATTATATTTATATAGAATAATAATGACATATCCAATACAGGATGTTAAAGACCCTTTCTTTATAGTTGTGCACACATTTCTAAAGAAACTACTTCTACTTTCTAGCAGATGACAGTTGAATAGGATGTTGTAATGTTTGTCTCTCATTGCCCTGAAGGCTGAAGTGAATATGTTAATTATTTCAATATAGTGTAATTAATTATTCTGTTATTTATTTAAATTTGAATACAATTATAACCAGAAAATAATGTGGGGAATTAATAATTTAATGTTCAAGATTGTCAAATGGTAAACCACCCTTCATTAAATCAATGACATAAATACTACTATTAAAACCATAGATTATTAATAGACAGATATTTATCCCTCTTGATTATTCAGATTCTATCTAGGCAATTGTCTTGTAATACTAAATTATTTTGTTAATACTATAAAACTTTGTTAACATTTATCAGTTATTTCTATAGACTAACTTATAATAATAAAATAAATAATAAGAAGGAATGCATGTCAGTCTATACCCACTGTAAACCATGCCCATAATTAGCCATACTTTTATATCACAATAAGATTTACTCTTATGTTCTATATTATGTAGGTACTCCTACCTAATTGCTAATGTCATTATATTTATTAAATAACTTTATAGGTAGTTTATACTTTATGAGTAGAATAAAAAATAACTTTAAATCTATGTATGTCATATATTTCAACTTAGTATTATAAGATTATATTTTTTGTTTATATATATATATTTTATTTACTTTATAGTCTACCTTTATAATATGAAATATAGGGTTACTGGATGCTGTAAAAAATGTATGGGTAAAAAAGAAACAAGTTTCTTGCTTTGTAAGCTAACTTAAAGATTGATCACAAAGTATGTCTATAAGTATGGTTAGCTGAGTTGTAAGATTTTTAAATTCTAAATATTTTTTCTTGTTTTGTATTAATGAGTGGAATGCTTTCTGGCATACCATTTGCAGACATAATTATCAAATTCTTTTTTGTGTGACATTTATAGAATCTTGTTCAAATCACCTTATACTTTCTCCACTGGCTGTATCCATAAAACTGCTTCCTAAATAGGCCATTGCATTTTAAAATTCATGATTTTAAGCACCATCATTAAGTTGTTGTCAGATTCATTTGTCAGTTGCAATTCTGGTGTATTCTTAACACTTTTAACACTTGCTTCTACTAATAGCACAAAACAGATTAAATGTTTCATCTGTTTGATTTTCTTCCAGGTTGTGTTTGTAAGTTCTGGCTTATTGTGCAGCATCCTGCCAATATACCTATTCTTTGCATGTAAAGTTGTGTAATGCTATTTGCCTGTAAATTTTTTTAAAATATGTAAGGGAATGCTGCATAACTTTGAAACCTCATAGCATTAATTTTCACAACATCAAATATGCAGAGCATCAAATTATTATAAAATATAATTTTCATTACATCAAACTTGCATAAAATTTATTTCAAATACAGCACAATTATTATAATATTTTATGGTTGAACATTCATAGAATAAAAAAAGTATAACATGGTCTTGTACATAAAAGAAAGATACAATTTATCTAATTTTCATAATGCAGTTATGAACTAACTATAATATCAAATCATTATAAGTTTTTTCAGTGATATGCAAATTTCATGCTCTGAATAACCAATGTAAAGCAATTTTTATGTTACAAAATATTTTAATAATTTGAAATTATGAAGGTTTAATAATATACATTTTTATGTTAAATGTAAGTTTGGCAGTTGGTAAATTTGACATTATTCAGATTTAATGATACAAAGGTTTGACATTAGATAATTCTATGTAAATTAATTATTTTATAATCTGATTTTTAATGTTAAATGCATATTTGATGTTATTCAGGCTACCTGATCAAAGCAGATCTAAAATTTATCTTTCAGTGCTAATATAGATCCAGGGATGTTAAAATCACTCACCCACTCACCTGGGGCAAGTGAAATTGAATCTGGGCAAGTGGTTTTCAAAAATTGCTTGTCTGGCTGGCAAGTACATTTCCTCAGTTAATGTGTAGAGAAAATAGTAGTCTGCAAGCTATATGTGTTTTGTCATCAGCAGCTATCATAGACATTGATGCAATAGCAATAAAGTGATATATTTTTCCTTGCCCCTTACCTAGTGTATCTATTAATCTGTGTGCAGTGTTACAATGCTGCATATCTGTAAACAGCTAGCTAGCTACTACATGTGATATGATAGACAGACATAGAGACATTGATTAATTGGTGCACTGTGCTTCCATCTATATTTCATTGCCATATCCATAGAACAGTTCTATAGTGGTATCATTCATAATTTTAATTGTGTAAATCGCCATTAACCAATCAGGTTGTCAGCCTAGTTATTGATAAATCTGTGCTCCTGTCTTTTATTGCAGTATCATTGATGCTGTTAACCAATCAGGCTAATCCATTCAGATGGCCAATGGGTTATTGTGTTGTCATCAAATAACCAATTTAGGTACATTACACATATAATTGCCATAATTATAACTCTAGCATGGTAATCTTTTGCAATCTAGTTTGTAATAAAACACAATATATGTAATTTTATGATATCTATCATACATTTTTGTATGAACTGTGTCAACCATTTTTGAATATTTAATTATATATATTGTATATAGTTTCCTTATTTTCTTACTTTTTTTAATATCTTAGGAAATTTTTTTTTTAAACACATTTTCAGGCATAAATAGTAAAATTAATCAGGGAACTGACATTGATATCCAATGGGGGTTAGAGAGGAGAATGAGTTAGTTAAAAGTCACTTGCCCAGTGGTAAGTAAAAATAAGGAGCCACTCGCCCATGGAAATTTTGTAGTTTGCATCCCTGTAGACCAGCTGCTCTTTTTAGTATTTATCTGAGCTTGGATGATAATGCTAACATAAGAGTCACATAATATTTTATAATGGCTTGTAGTGAGTTTTTCTTAGTCTACTGGTCTGTGGGCACTGGCTTGATATAAGTCAGTTTAGACTCATACTTTTCTTATGTTGTCCTTAAAAGTTATCTACTCAAAATTACAACATTATTCAATCATGCATATATGTCATTATTATCCAAAGTCATGTCCTAGATCTTTCCATGAATGAAAAGAATCTCTATACATATTCATTAGATACTCTTCTTAATTTCTTCATCATTGGCTGCTCAATAAATAACATTCAATTATTTGTTGTGTCACATACTTTGACAGTAACACAACAGAATGTGTGTCGTAAAATTTATATAGTATAGTTGATCATTTAATATGTTGCTATTCAATTACATATATTGATGTCAATTAATTACAACATGTCAAAACTTGAGTCAAAACCTTAACAAAATTGCAAATAATACTTGTTAATTTTAAACTATTCAAAGGGTAATTACATAATTATTTAAAAGAATTTAATATGTAATAGTAAACATAATGGATCCAGATTGGTTTTCACCTAATTCACAAATAATAGTTTTAATTATATTTTCAAATATACTTTAGCATATTTTTTTCCTAATAATGTAATGAAATTAATTTGCTTCTTTTAAAAACCATTTGCTTATGTTCTATTTTTTCATAATTATCACATAATTTAATTTTTAATAATCTAGCCTGTTATTATTTGTTTAATTCATATGCATTATATAAAATGATATCTAGTTACATTTTTAAATATTGTATGTTTAATGGCTTTAAAGGTTAATTTACATAGGTACTTATGTTGTATACATACAGATTGCAAGTATTGGATTTAAAGAATTTAAGTTTATTATTATATTATATATAAATATTTCAGCTTAAATTTTTATATACTCTTTCAGTCACATGCTTTATAAATATGAATAATAAATATCTTCTATGCCAAGGGTGGACAAACTCAGGCCTGCAGACCCAACTGTGGTCTGCAGATGTCTAGCATCTGGCCCACCAGCCTGCTTTACATTATCATTACAATTCATAATGTGTAATCAATTTGAATTTATTGTTTGTTGGTTCTGGCGCATAGGCTGCTCCCAAAGATCTTATCTTGCACTGGTTCTAAAAAGTTTGCCCACCATTACTCTAGATTATTTTCTGCCATTTATTATTTTCCAATTTAGAAGTCCCACTTGTAATTTACAAAAAACTAAAAAATGAGATGTTTTTAGTTGTACTAATATTAACCTATGAAACAGTATGTATGTACAAATTTTGAATTTGTTTTCTGTTAAAATTGAAAATGAATAATATTTATTCTGATTATTTATAAGTATCACATATATGAATCATGTCTATTTTTGTATCAAAAGGTCATGATCTATTTTTTGCTGGATGGGGTAAGGGTACTGTAGAAAGTTTCCTTTCAGACTACATTAAGTTCCCATACCACAACATTTTTAGACCTAGTTACAAGCCTTGCATTTAACTTTTAATATTGTAAACAAAATTTAAGTATTTAAAATCACTTGACCTGCTCCATCTTAAAATGAACTAAATGTAAACTAAGTTGTGTGCTCAAGTGCTAAGAGGACTTTAAAAACTCAATTAAAAGTATTTTAATGGTATCTATTTTTATTTAATAAATAATGGATTTGTATGCTGACAACAATAAGTACCAATTATTTATTATTTTTAATATGGATATTTGTCACTATATTATTACCATTAAATAAATGTTCAATATTTAGCTTATTTTTTTTATAGTCCTCAATCTCAATTATTAGTTAATATGATACTAGCATTAATCATTTCAGTTAGATCTTTAGTTTGTAAATTTATTTCGATGTTTATGAAAACCATAATTAAAATAAGGCTTTATATCTTAAAGCACTGAGCACATATATTGGCTCCTATATTTTCTGCTTATTTTTCTTAAACATGTGTAAATGTTCTTTTAAAACCTAGAATTACAAAAAATGGTTCAAAATATATAAATTATGCATCATACACTACAGCTAAATAGCAATAAATAATTTATATTGTAATTGATTAGAAAAATATGAAATAATTTCAAACATTGCATGTCATATGATTAAACAATGGTTTATTAAATTATTATAAATATGTTAGCTCTTGAAAAATATATATTTTCTAACTATTCATTTTTATATATTAATTGGCATCTTATTCAATTGTAATGTTGTCATAACTTAGTAGCATAAATAAAATATCAATATATAATAACTAACTACTCATTCAAAATAATTTTTATTATTTTTTAAATTTCCCACTTTAATATTTAAAAATATTTGCTTGTGTTTACATTTAGATTTAATGTCAAATTATGTCAAATTACTTGCCATGCTATGGGATCAGATAAATAAACATTACAATGAATCCGAAAAATTTGCAGTCATACCTGAAATTTATGGATTTATAACTTTATTTGTATATATATATAATGAAAATGATAATAAGTTCTTTAATACATCAATTTGTATGTATAACATCAGTTCATAAAGAGCTTTTACTAAATTTTAATATATAGAAAATATTAGTGTATGTTTGAAGCAGCTCTTGGTTAATGTTTTTTATTTGTACTCAAATATATCAATTGTAAGATTAAGATATGAAGTATACAATAGTAAAAATTATATTTTTAATATCATAATTTTTTAATTTATAGGCTGGTTGTTGATCCAAGGGATGGTCGGGAATTGGCTCTTAAAAGGATACCCCGTGTTTTCCAAAATGTTATTGCTGCAAAACGAGCATACAGAGAGCTTAAAATGCTGTGTCATCTTAGTAACACAAACGTAAGTTATTTGTTTATTTTTAATAAATATATATTTCTTGTGGATTTAATTATGTGTTATATTACTCAATTCATGATATTTTTATTTTCAGATTATTTCCTTGGTAGACATTGTAAAGGTAGAACAAATCAACACATTCAATGAAGTGTATCCTTTTACATAGACAACTAAGGATTATGTTATAGTAAACTGATATATTTAATATATTTTCATTTTATTGTTACATTTGTAATTACTGATTTATTCACTAATAATAGATATTTCTTAACTAATTTCTTTTGCGATTATTTTAAATTATTTGTCAACTTTTAATTATCACACAATTCATAATTAAAAAAAAGTTTTTATTAAGCAATACGACATCTTTATTGTTAATATTTTCAAATATTATCTTTTTTACATTATGTTTTCTATTTACGTTTAATTAACTTATTTTGCGAATGCACGTTTATTCCCTTAACTACAAAACTATATATACAGTTGTCTACTTTGCGAATACATGCATACGGATTTGCATCGTATTATCGTATCACCACAGCCTTTGACATTAGAACATGTGAAATTGTTTGTATATCAAATGCTCCGAGGTAAGTCGTTTCGATATGCAAATACATAAGTAAATTTAGTCTTATTTAGGCATATGGCATGACATATTTCGTAATATGTATTTTTAGAATTTTAAAATCAACAATTTTTCGGTAAAGTTTAGAATATTATTTACAAGGTTTTGAACTTATTTTGATTGGCAACTGTGTTTGTACATAGACATTAAAAGTCTTTAAAAATCGTATGTTTTCTTCATTTAATTCCAACTATGTTTATTCATACAAATTAAAATTCCTTTAAAACCTTACCTTACCTTTTCTTTATTTTATTTTATTGTATTATTTAATTAGAACTTTTCTGCTTTATTTATGTTAATTTTTTTAAATATTTAATTATATATAGTTCCCTTTTAGTTGTAAAATTCTTGAACATTATATATAAATATGAACATATAACTATAGTTATTTATGATACATTATTTAAAATTAAAATGTTAAATTATTTGTTCTAAAGTTATATTATAACTTGATACGTTTTTTCTGATTTTATAGGCCTTAAGTACTTGCATTCAGCAGGTATTATACATCGAGACATAAAACCTGGAAATCTTCTAGTGAATTCAAATTGTCTTTTAAAGGTATGTAGCATACACTTTTTATTTATTTAAATATATTTAATTTGTTTTATAAGCAATACGTATTTAATATTTTTCATAGTGGTTATTCACTCTCATATTAAAAAACATGTTAGCTAGTTTATAAAAGACGCAATTGTCTACCAACTTTATTAAATATATATATATATATATTTAAGTACAATCAACTTTTTGTCGTGTGACAAACCTATGTCTGATAAAGTGCACAGTACACAGCTTACTTTTAAGATAAATACTAAAGGTATTTTGATTGGTGGTTGTCAAATTGTAGTGTTACTTTGAATATATTGAATGCATTCACATTTCTGTTACAGAATATATAAATGCCCGCATTTAAAATATAATCTAATCTAATATCTGCACGACCCTTCTTCATTATATGATATCATTTTATCAGTCAGTGTCAATTTCTTTGTCCCATATTTATCTCAAGTTGTTTCTTTTCATTTTGTTTGTAAGGTAGGGTTTACTTATGCTGGATATTTAAGTGTATGAGTAGCTATTGTTAGATAGAGGCATGTTTAATGTATTACTTATATTTATTGTTACTGAAAACTTACTGTTAGACAAGAGGCATGTTTAAGGTATTACTTATATTTATTGTTACCGAAATCTTACTTACGAATAAAATAATTAAATGGGTCTGAATGCTATATTAATTAAACAATACACTGTTCAGTAAATATGTATTATCTTGAATGTTACAAAGAAAACTCTTTCAATAAAAAAAATGTTGCAGTAGTAATATTTGGTGCCCCAAATAAACTCCATTTAAAACGTTTAAAATGCAGTATTTTTTTTTACTTTTTTGCTCAATGTCGTTTTATATGATTGAAACACTAATATTATGCCAAAAACCTGCCTTCCATTCATTCTTTTATTTAATAGATTTGTGATTTCGGTTTGGCACGAGTTGAAGATCCCGATGCAAATAACCTAACCCAAGAGGTTGTAACACAATACTATCGGGCTCCGGAATTACTTATGGGTGCAACGCGGTATTCAGCCACAATTGATATTTGGAGTGCAGGATGCATTATGGCTGAACTACTTGGACGAAGAATCTTATTTCAGGTATTTTTTAAATAGTTTTCTGTTGGATTTGCTTCAATTTAAGTAACTATTTGACAATCCCGTCTTCTTATAAAAAATGAAACAAGTTAGAATTTCCCCCAAAAAGTTCGAGTGGATGTTATCTTTCAATCTTTTGTTGCATTTTTATTGTACAACAATGAATCTTTCATAAAAATCTTTCATTTATTTTTTTGTCCTTATTGGTAGAAATAGGAAAGAGTATTTTGTTTATGAAAAATATTTTGTTTATGACTACGTTATGTTTTACTAAACTAAATTTTCCTTGATTAAACTAACTTATTAATCGGAACCCATTTCATTTGTTATACGCTTTTCTATAATAATAAATGCTTAATATATTTTTATTTTTTGTGTAAACTATATTTTATTTTAATTATTATAGTACTCTGTTATATCTATAATGTTTGTATTTTTAAATTTATATATTTATTTTGTAAACTAATATTTAACTTTAATCTTTATATAATTTAATAGTATTGAACTATGTTATAACGTAAGGTGCACACAGCATTAGCAATAATTATTGTGTACATATTATAGTTAAGTTTCAGTGTGTGGTTGTTTTTATCGATCGCAAAGTATATTTCATGTATGTGTAATATGTTATGCTTATATATACGTATGTGAACCAACCACTTGGCTCACTAAACCCCAAATTTGACTTCAGCATATTTATATGTATGTATCTGCATGACTATTCTACGCACACTCATATTATGCAGTTATTAAGAACTGCGAAGAAAATCATTTGTATGCAATGCTATATATTATGCATACCTATACCTCATTTAGCGCGTTTCTATGGGGTGTAATTTCCTATGCAGCGGTTTAGTGAAACAAATATCTGGTATAAAGTACTATTTTCTTCCTCCTAATTTTAGGCTCAAACTCCAGTTCAACAGTTAGAGCGTGTCGTTGAATTGGTTGGAACACCCAGCCCCCAGGAGATTCGTCAGGTCTCTCCAGAAGCTCGCGAGTTTGTCTTGCGCACTTTGCCCCCTCGACCGCCAAATACCGCCGCTTTGTACTCACTGTCGCCTGAAACAGGTCCGGAGGCGGTTCTACTGCTAACGGCGATGCTTACGTTTGATCCGGTAAGATATCCGCAAAAATGGGTTTATCCTTTTCGAGTTGCTAAATAAATGGTGGTTATGAAAATGCTCATTAAACCAGTTTATTCTGAATACACTTTATTTAATATTCATTATTCAGTTATTTAGGTAATACATTTAGAGATAATGTTCTTTATATTCTACAAAGTTTGTTGCAAATTTTCAACGTATGGTTGTCGCAGAGTTATATGCTTACTGGTTACTATTCAAACTATTGGAACTTATGACTTTCCAATTTTAGTCATTAATATACGAATAATCTATATCTAAAACACTAGTTTTATCCCATATTGCGTAATTTTTGGCCTATTCTGTATAATAAAAAATGTATACAGATGTGATGCAATTTTAAATGTATGTGTGTATGAATGATGCTCGAAATAAGTACATACTTTTGTTTTTAGTTGGGTCTCTTGTTAATGTAAATTCTAAATGACTTTTCTTATTAGTGACTCAGTAGTTTTATATTTAGAAGTAGCTTGTACTTTAACTCGATATCATGACCGATTTCCACATTTAAGTCTGCCTCTTTTTACGTCTTTGTTGCTTTGTTAATAGACTTTTGCTGTTTCTGTTATTAATCACAGGGTTGGATATATTTCGCAACAATTTGTGGTATAATATAGTGTGCCAGTCAATTGCGCCATCGTGGTTAATATATATTATATACTATCATTCTGTTCCAGCTGGCTGTTTAGACCCAAGTGAATGAGTGTGTATAATATTTGTGGGGTGGTTTCTAAAGCCCTAGTTGTAGGAAGTAATGGGAGGTCGTATGATGATTCATTCTCCACTGTCTATTCACTGCAGCTGCAGCGTGTCTGACAATTTGGTTAAGTCACATGCGCCACTTTTATGTTCTTCTGCGTAAACCATAGAAATGAAAGTTAGATGATAGATAAATGAGAGTTACTTCTATTTCTATGGTGTAAACAATGTTTAAATCATTCTTAAACGAATAATATATGTGTAGTACTGCAGTAGTTAGAATCGTTTCTGGGTTATTTTTACATATATTATATTAAGTGTAATGTAAAAAAAATTAACTGCAATTTCCTCTTTCAAAATTTCTCACTGTGCTGTCTGATAAAACACTTTTGTGACTAACTTTGTAATAGTATGATATTATTTAGTTCTTTCAATAACTACGTGTGAAAATGTAACCATAAACAAAGTTCATCGAACAGTTAGCTTGTTGCATAACCGGTTACTAATATCCTATTGATTTTGTATTCCTACAACTACTTACCTTGCTGATGGCAATTCTCGACAAATGGGGGGTTATTATTATAGGTGGAGGTAGTTGTATGAATTTCCTTACTACAAGTATGCAAGTTACAAATCATTTCTTAAACTTGGAGCAGTTGATTGAAATTTGTAATTGATCGTTTTTTCTGTTATATTATTCAATATCTCAAAATTTGGTAGATGTGTTTTACTCCTTTTAATGTGAATTTATTTAATTGTACATGAATATAAATATAACAATTAATTGACTTTATTTTTTGACAACGACTAATTTTCAAATTTATATCTTTTAATTAGCAGTATTTACTCCTATATACCATAATAAAAAATGATAATTCTAGAAAAAGCTAAATAATCATTTCACACGGCTGCTTTTAAGTTTAACATAATTTTGCTATGCATAGTTTTAAAATTGTATTATCTTAAATATTGTGTGTATATTATTATTGTGTTTCTACAATATACGTAAAATGTAATACTACCCACGCTTTTATGATTTGAGTAGGTTCACTATGTAAACCTTATTTTACTGAACTTGAAATTATACATTCTCACTCGTTGAGCTACCAATGACGGCTGGTTAGGGAGTATAGCGTAGATCCATGGCTCTCCAGCTGTATTAACTACTTAAAGCTTTTATGACTGATACTTCTATTGACGTCAGTTTAGTATATTATGAATATGTTGGTTAGAGAATGTCTGCATTTGTTGTTATCGATTTTATTTTTATTAGAACTTTTTTCAGTTGAACTGTTGAACTAATTATACCGTTAGCAACAGATTAAATGCGTTGTCTCAACCAAATAAGTCGATATGTCATTTTATAGGTATAATTTTCATAGTATATAAGTATCCAACTTTTTCACTTTGTGCCCAATGTAGCATTATTTTCTTCTGTAGTCTTTATACAGTTATAAAATATGATCTTTATTAATTTATTAATATATTTTGTATATTATATTATATTGTTTATATTAAATTATGCATTTATTTTAAATATTTAATAATTGCTAAATTGTGATTAACCAAGATGCATAGTATGTTATGAATGAACTTTACATAGTAAGAAGCATTTTAATTGGTAAAAATTCGCCATTCATAATCTTATCGGATAAAATTTGTTACCATATATTAATATTGTCTATATCCTAAATTTTAAGGTTGATTCGATTTTTACAGTCAGTCTGATAGCTTATTTTATTATAAAAGTCGGAATTCATTAAAAATACAAAGTTCTTTTAATCGATAGGAGTTATATTTAAAATATATTAAATTAAATTATAAATTTAATTAAATAAATTATATTAAATATTTATATTAAAAATATTTCCAAATTTTTGATTTAGCTATTTAAAAAATACTTTTTTTCTTTATTTCTGATGCTATTGATGTAATAGTTAACGAAATCGATGTATATAATGCCAGTGTCTAAATCAATAGATTGCAAGATTTAATCCTAGTTGAAGCTGACAGTGCGTCTAAAACGAGCATGTGTTCTTAAAATATTTTATTATTTTCAATATTTTTAACAAGTGATGTTTAGCCACAACATCGTGTCTGATAAATCTTCAATGACTCAGATAAATTAATCGGCTTAATGTTTTTAATCTTTAATAGTCATAACTTCTCCCTTCTGTCCCATCAGGAGCAACGTGCAACCGCCGCACAGGCTCTCCGCCTTAACTTTCTCGACGAAGGCAGAGGCCGGTTCCACTCTGGTCTGTGCGAGTGTCATAACACTTCCTCGTCCACATTCTCCTCGCCATTGCAGCAGCACTGTGGACACGCCGCTTTGCTCATGTCATCGCATTCACTGGGACACCAACTTCAGTACCACCCTCGAACCTCGTCCTCATCTCATCAACTGGAACCAGAGTGTTCGCGGCCTTTCATATCGCCTGGATTCGATGATGATATCACCTCTGTCACTGAAGCCAAATGTAAGACTTTAGCGAATACTTGTTTTAATTATATAAGTTATAAGTTGTTTCAAAGATTACGAATAGATCTAGCAGTTTGATTTCTTGTATAGAAGGATGCTGGACTAAACCTTCTATTATTATTTTTTGAAAAATCAATAAAACCTTTTTATTTATTTGATATTTGGAAAATTTACTCTGCTAAATAATGTGGTTATAGTTTATAATAGACATTTTCATTATTTTCATTAAATTATTTGTTTTATTTGAAATAAGATTAATAAGGTTTGTACAAATTTAGATTAAAGTTTACACAATTTAATTAAGAAAATACTATATAGCATGTGGTATTGCATTAAGTTTGGGTTTAATGTTGTAAGTGCAAATTTCAATATGTAATTAAAATGTTTTAAAATACTATACATAATATGAAAATATTGTTTCTTTTAAATATTTGCAATCTTAGTTAGTTATTTTTAACTCTATGTTAACTCTGTATTATACATATATTCTGATAAAGTGTCTTATGATTTAGTTAGTAATGACTTATTATTTGTGTTATTCAAGTATTTATTTATTACTATTATTTGACTGTGTTATAATTTCTCGGTATATTGGGACATCTTGTTTTATTGTTTTATGAATATTATAAAGAGGCTTTTACGTCTATTTCCAACTATTTCAGTTATTATTTTTTACCCTGTATTTCAGACAAGTTGTGGAATCTAATGCAAGATTATTATCAACGGGATCCTCGAAAAACGCGAGTCGTTTTAAACAATTTGTCTCCTAACTACGATACTTTTATCCGGTATGTATACATTTAAGATAATAATCTTTCTGGTAATATTTTCAATTATACCGATACTCTGCTTAATTTTAAAACTTAAACTATATAATTATTAAAAATGAAAAGCGTTTACTATTCTGGTTGACATACTAACTTCAAATTATTTCACAATTAAAGTCCTATAAAGTAGTTAATTGTTTTAAATCTTTCAATTATTTTCTAACCAATTATATGTATATATATTTTTTAATAATACATTATTATATATCATTTTAGTATTTTATATTATTTGCATTACTAAAATATGGGGGGAATGATACTATGACATTGTAAGTGTACAATACTGTATATTTTTTATTGAGTTTTAAGAATAAATCATATTATTTATTGATTTTTAATTGCAGAAATATTTTATTTTAGATCCAACGTTGCATACGCAAGCGACATTCCTGCTCTTGTTCATCGATGGTAGTCTTCAGCTTGTATCACTTATCCCTAGCAACATTTCTTTATCAGCTTCATCTTAAACATTAGTTCAGACTCAATTATTATTATTAGTATATCTTACACCGTACTTGCATTATATTATAATATATACACAGAATCAATTTATCTACCTCAATACTGGGTAGAGGTCATAAATATAAATATTACTGCCACTACTGATACTATTAATCTATTTATGGTTACTATTATGGTGTTCTCACATTAATTAATTACTTATTAAAATAATTTAATGTTGATAATTTTTTCCAACATACTATGTTCATTTTGCTCTAAGTAGTAAAATGCTTTAGTTAATAATTTTGTGTTCTGGTTTTGTTATGCGTTTGTATAGTCTACAATGTTACTTCCATTGTATTCATAACTGTTGTGCTCCTTTTCCTGTTTTATTCTTAGCCCACTAATCAACCTATCTACATGCATACAATTTCCATAAGATTCTGCTGTATATCTACGTGCATAGCAGAGGTTGCTCATATTGTTTTCTCTCTTTCTCTATCTCTCGCTTTCCATTAATTAAACTTCTACTCCACTTTTGTGCCAATCAATTTTTCCTCCGTCATATATTATACTTATCACACATTAATGTCTAACCTAGATTGATTGATAGGTTTACAGTCCCAGTGAAAATAACATCGGTTTCGTTTTTTGCATTACGCATGATTATCTATTACGCATATAAATATATATCATTAAAATATTACACCAAGGGTTTTTATAAAACACTACACTAAAGGTAACACCAACTGCTTCTAATATGTATAAAGCTTTTCTTCTCTATATTTAAGTTTGTAGATTCGTTTTTGTACTATTCCATTGTCATCTTCACCAACTAACATAATCTGCATAATTATAAATAGCTATTCTTTTATTATGATATGTGTGTGTGACTCTTATTATCCGGTTCATATTACTTTATTATGTAATCTGTTGTGTATATAATATATAAATGCTGTTTAAAGAAAAAACGAGAATTGTAGATCGGAAATTTTGCAGATTTTAATCATTGAGAGAACATTTAGAATTAATTACTTTTGTAAGTTCTCATACTTGTGATGATATTAATTCTGATAGTTTTACTTTTTAATAGAACTATATATCTTCCTAATTATATGTGCATTGGTGTTTATTAAAGCGATAGCTATTCAATATTTACTTCAAATTTTTTGAAGATTAATGTTTAATTTGTTTTTTGTTGCTAAATTAGAAAGAGCAAAATACAGTTGTAAATATATAATAATCTTTAAATTCTCAATTGAATTGTAATTATAATCAAACTATTCTCTCAACTTTTAAACTATTTTAAGATTGTGAACAGAAGTCACTAACTTGTAGTCATGTAGTTAGCTACATGTAGTATAGGATTATAATTACTATTAGTTGTAAACATATGTAGTCACAGTATGTTTTTTTATGAGCTGTTAATTCAGTATATGCATTTTAGTAAGTTCTTTAATTTCGCAGTGTCTTGTAGTCTATTCTTGCTCACACTCAAAATATTTCGCACTTGATTGGATGCTCCCTGTAAGCGTGAAAGAAGAGTATCTGTAGTATTTTATTCGGTTGGGCTAGTCATTAATTCACTCAGTATTTGTAATCTTTTTTTTTTTAATTATCAAGCCTAACAACAAACAATATTACAGTTATTATATTTTATAGCCTTTCGGTAGTTGTATTTTTCTTTTACTATATTTGTGCAGCTGCACTCTTACTTTTACATAAAGTATCAATTCCATACCTGAAATATTGCGTCCCCTTCACACACACATTGATGTTATATAGTGTATGCTTCATATTGCTTGCCTCGGGCGCGTCTATTTTCCTTCCTCATGTACTGTTTTAGGTGCACCTTAGCGCTTTCATATTATTCAGGTGATCTTGCATCAGTCTATTCTTTATATGCTGCTATTTATATTGGGAATGCTAATCATGTTGTTATTATTGCATATTATAGTTATCCTCTAATCTGTCCTTGTAATTAATTATACTTATGATATATACAATGGCAATTTCGTGTGTTCGTCTTCCTTTTCGCTTCAGTTATGTATCATTCTATTATCACAATTTCTCTCATTTTTGCGATCTATGACACGCTTATTCATTATGCTGCCGTTTGTATTACCTTATAAAACCATACTACTTAGTATGTGTCAATACTTCTATATTCAAGTACTTTGGCTTTGTTGTCAAGGCTTAGGTATTACATGATGCCTTACACACACCACGGTAGTGCATTACATATTTAATACATACTCTTATAATGTACATAGATCCTTTGATCTCCGCACCAAAAATGACCTTTGCTTTCTTTTCTTATTCAAACCTCACTCATGCATCTGTTTTTCACACATACATCTGCTATTTGTAGAAAATTGGTATTGTTATTTTAATCAAATTTATAGCGTACGTACGTGTATATTAATTAATTATTACTCTAATCTTTCATAAACTTATATGAACTTGATTGTTCGATTTTTTAAATATTGGAAATGTTCATTTTTTATTGAAACCATTAGTGGTTATTACCGCTTATAGATTTGGTCTTGTTATAGTGATTTGTATCTCTATTATAATTTTGTTTATATATTATGTATGTCACAGGCAACTTAATTAATCAGGCGTGTGATTTTTCAAGTTTAACGCATTTATTGGCCTTATGTTATACCATTATGATTCTAATGAAAGCTTATTACAACTTATTCTACTAATACTACTACACTAATAATTTAATTGTTTTATTCTGTCTGGTGCAGCTTTTATTTATCCTGTGCCCAACGGTTTCTGTGAATTTTTAACATTCCACCAAGGGTTACTCTTCGCAATTTTCATAATTTCATTAGGATTTAGCTATCTTTTCATATGTACCTAATCACAATTTTTACATGTTACATATTTATACATATATTACCGTTTATTAGCCATTTAATATGGGCTGTCGTTGATATACTATCGTTGAATTTATTGATCAGTGGAGTTTTGCTTAGCTGTAGTCATTTGTGTTTTGTCTTAATAAATAAACAATATCCTTGGATTGTTAACCGCACCAAACCTTCGTAATTAAATATGTTTTGTATTATTGTGTTCTCTGGGAGTTAAGGCATACGTAATATAGGATAATCATTTTTAATGTTATCTCGTTTTTATGTCAGCAGTATCAAGTATTACTTATATATACATTGTTATCGTCAATAAGTATGTTGTAGAAGTAGAATATATTTTATTATGGTTCATAATAATTTGTAAAAAATAAATAAAGTTAACTAAATACTTGTCAGATATTTTAAATTACATCGTTTATTTATGAAATCATAGATCATATATTTTTTTAATAGTGTATTTGGATAAGGCGGTAGACATGACAATTTAAAAATCTAGAAATATATTGGGAATTGTGCACAAAAATGCAATTTGTTTATGAAGGATATAGATATTGCATCAACATTAATATATATGTATAATAAATATTACATATTTAGAAAACTATATTAGCTATTAAAACGTTTTTATACTAATATCAAGTGAAGCGCATATTTTATATATATATTTTGATTTATGTGTTTTCAATTAAAATGAATATATTCCCCATTTGTTTTCAATAAGCTATTGGCTTGACTAAATAGAAGTTGAAAAATTCGAACCGAACTATTTATTTATTCATCCTTTAGGCACTATATCACATTGCAATAAAGGAACTATACTGTATTGTTTTCGCTAATACTCATTTTGTATCTATGTATTAGGTATACAATTATTTATGTCAAATAAGTTAATACAATAGAAACTAGTACCTTTTTAAAATTTATTTAATCTACATGACATTAAAAAAATGACTATTTTTATTCACATTACTATTTAAATATTTGAAAACTAAAATTCATACATGATAAAATTTAATGGCGCACAATATTGTTTTTATAATTAACAATTAAAAAAATGTATTTTTATTACATATAATTAATAGTTAGTTATATATATTAACAATTAATTTTTGCAAAAATTCTACACATTTTAGAAATATTATTTTTAGTTAATTTTATGTAACTAACTATATACAAATTTGAGAAGAATTTATGAAAAATTCAAAATGCTGCCCATAAAATGTTTTATTCTTAACCGGAAAATCATAAGTATTTGTACTAACACAGCATTTTTAATAATGGATCATTTATTCATTTTGTTCGATTGTTTGAACTGTAGGCCTGATAAGAATCATTCAAGATAGAAATACTTGATTGCAGTAACATTTCAAAATCTTATCCTTAAACAAATGAATTGCTTGATAAAAGTTAATATTTTAACGTGTAATCCAATGATCATATTAAGACATTAGGAAGATATTGGTCAAATTGCAAATCTCTATAATTAGTTTTCCATTATTATAATTATTCAATTTTTTTAATAAACTATGTTTAATAATCTTTAGTTCACAGATAGTTCAGTAAAAATATATTATTTTTCAAAATTTTAAAAAGTATTTGATAGTTTCATTTTATGACACTTTTTCAGGAGATAAACAACTTTTAATCGTGAGTATATGACTTTTTGTTTTGACATCTATACACAAGAAATATTCGTGCAAAGATACTGAATTGTTTATTCACATTAATTAATAAATATTATATGACAATTCACTTAGTATCGTCTTTTCATTGATAGTTTCACATATCATAATTGTTCATTGTGCGTCTAATCCACCATATCGTCAGTCTAAGTATAGTCTATTGGAAATTTGAGTATAATCTAAGAGATGCCATTTTATTGTTTTACCAATGTTTTATATTCTTTTGTAGACTGGTAGTCCAAAATCTCAAAAATAGTTGCGTAGTGTAATTATATAACCAATAACTCATAGATATGTTGACTCATAGATATAAATATACTTTAAAGAATTATTATAATTAATCTAAATATATAAAAACAAATAAGACAGCGTCGAAAAATGAAAGCCAAAAATGAGCTTTTCATTTACAAAAAAGTTAAAATGATATTGATAATACGTATAATAGGTACAGCCATTTCAGAAATTGATATAAAATGAAGCAAATATTTAATTGTATAATGCTATCTATTTAAAATACATAAACACATCGATCAATAAGGAACTATAGGTATAAAACTATAAATTTCATAAAAATATGCCAATTTTGAATCATTTTTTGGCAATGGTATAAATCATAGAGTAATAATACCGAGAGA
This sequence comes from Invenusta paracnida, assembly GCA_036023295.1. Lineage (NCBI taxonomy): Eukaryota > Metazoa > Platyhelminthes > Proseriata > Coelogynoporidae > Invenusta > Invenusta paracnida. Next base: position 23,040 of record JAYRBW010082882.1, read on the forward strand.
GTTCACTTAGGGCATTTAAATGTATACATCTATCAAAATTTGCAGACAAGGTATTTCGACCCTGTAGATTTCGA
>JAYRBW010082893.1:0-23109 GCA_036023295.1 Invenusta paracnida
GTGGCCTTTTTGATGTTTTGATCCTTCCAGATTTTTTCTAATCTCCTCATAGCAGACCTCCCCATTGCTAGTCTACGTCTTATTTCAGAATCTGACTTGCAGTCCTTGGTCAATTTCGATCCTAGAAAAACCATCTCATTTACCATTTCTACACTTACTCCGTCAAGTGTAAACTCTCTGTCATCTTCTTCGGTTGTCAGGATTTTCGTTTTGTTCGCATTGAGGTATAATCCGCATTGTTCGCTCGCTCGTTTGACATCTTTCAGCAATGTTTCTAGGCCTGTTCTGGTTTCCGCCAGTAGAGATGTATCGTCAGCATACCTCAGATTGTTGATTCTAAGACCTCCGATTCGAATTCCTTCTTCAAGTTCATCAAGATTTGCTGTTCTAATAATGAATTCCCCATAGGCATTGAAAAGACAGGGTGAAAGGATGCAACCTTGCCTGACTCCCTTCCCTATGGCGAAACAGTCAGTCCTACCAAAATCCGTTCTGATACAAGCTTTTTGGTCTTCGTACAGGTTATTAAGGAGATGGATAAGATGTTCCGAGATGCCCATTCTCCTGAGGATGCACCAAAGCAAATCATGATCAACGCAATCGAACGCTTTGCTGTAGTCTATGAAACAAATGTAGGTAGCCTTCCTCTTTTCCCTAGATTTCTCCATAATTCTTCTGATGTTGCATATATGATCACGTGTTCCCCTACCTTTTCTAAATCCTGCCTGCTCGCGGGGGATTTCTCTATCGAAATGACTTTCCATTCGGTGGTGAATAACTTTCAGAAGGATTTTACTGCAGTGAGAGATGAGTGCAATAGTTCTATAATTAGAACATTCTCTTGCGCTGCCTTTTTTATAGAGGGGTACGTAAATCGATTGTTTCCAGTCTTCCGGCCATATCTTCGTGTTCCAGATTTTTTGACATAGCTTGGTCAGGATTTTAATGGTTTCATCACCAACATTTTTTAGAAGTTCAATGGGTATTTCATCAATGCCTGGTGACTTACCGGTGGCCAGTTCTTTGATAGCTTGTCTCACTTCTGCCTCCGTTACTCCGGGTTCGTCTTCATATGCTTGTACTGTAAACTGTGCATGCATTCTGTTGTCTTTTTCGTATAGTTTCTCAGTATATTCTTTCCATCTAGACTTGATACTTTCCTCTTCGGTTAAAGTGGTTCCATTGCTGTCGTTGATGACTCCAATTCGATTCGAGAATTTATTCGAGATTTGTTGTATTCCTTTGAATACGCTTTTCATCTTACCTTCATGACTGTCTTTTTCTATCTGTCCGCAAATGTCCGTTATGTACTTTTCTTTGTCTTTGCGAGCTTCCCTTTGGAATGTCCTATTCAAGTCATTTATGATTTCCTTGCTAGCGCCCTTAGCTTTTTTCGTTCTGCGCTCGTCCGCGATATCCAATGTCTTTTTCGAGATCCACTTGTTCTTCGGTAGACTTTTTATTTTGGGAATTGTTGATTCTGCAGTTTCTTTCACTGCCCGTTTGATATTTTCCCAAAGTTCTTCAGGGGTTTCATCTTCCACAGGTAGGTCCACAAAACGGTTTTCTACCATCACTTTGTACTGCTGGGGTATATGTTGAATATCGTATCGTATTTGTCTTGCAGGTTTTTCTTTCTTGCGGAGTTTGACTTTGAGTTTAGCCGTTAGTAATTCATGATCGGTTCCGCAATCGGCTCCTGGTAATGTGTTAGCAGCCAGAATTGCGGACTTCCACCTTGCAGTGATAGTTATATAGTCAATCTGATTTCGTGTTTGTCCGTCTGGAGATGTCCAGGTATATAACCGTCGATTTGGTTGGCGGAACCATGTGTTACTGACAGCAAGATTATTTTCTTGACAAAACTGTATCATACGTTCTCCCGCTTCGTTACGGACGCCTAGGCCAAAACTGCCGGTGAGGCCTGGAGTTGTTTGACTTCCAAGTTTGGCGTTCCAGTCCCCCATAATTATAATAACATCTTTCTTAGGGAGTTGGTTAATGGCGTTTTGTAAGTTCTGGAAGAAAACTTCTATGTCTTCTTCTTCTGCTGTTGAGGTCGGAGCGTAGATCTGAAGCATAGAAATGTTGATGGGCTTAGCTTTGAGTCTGATCATGATGATTCTGTCGTTGATTGGGTTGAAGCCTAGAACTGCTTTGGATGAGTTCTTATCGCAGATAATGGCAACTCCATTTTTATTTACATACTATATATTATTCACTTATTATTATGCTACTATTATTAGTACTATAAAAATTAATTACCTCTTTTTTTATAGCAATAGTTGTAAAAGACTCACTTTATTTATATTATAATAATAATCACTATGTTGAAACTTTGGTCATTGTCACGTATCCGGAATAAGTATATTCACCCACGGGGGGGGGGGGGGAGAAACGTTGTACATTTACCATCTATATACGAATTTATATCCGAAGATTACAGACTCCGTGTTTTTCTTTTTTTATTAAAGTACTTTTTAATAATCACTATAAAAAATATTTGTTTAACTTAAAAGCATAATTTTGATTCCTAATTATATCACCAAAACAGTATTATATATATTATTGTCGAGATGCCATTGTAGAAGATAGGAAATCTTGTGCACTACAGATTCGTGATTCAAGCCCGCGATCTACCGCGCTCTATGCGTGTGAAAGGCAAGCGCACTCAAGAAGTGGTTCTCACTTGTGCCGCCCTTTCCCCGCACGATTCGAACGCCCTTATTGTTGGTTCCGATAGCGGCGCTGTGTTGATCTGCTCACTTGCCGAGGCTAACTCGGGTAATTTACTTTCTAATTGCAATATTTAGCTTACATTTCAATTTGATGTCATCACAGGATTATTTACACATACCTTTATTTATAAAGTAGTACACATTATTATTTATGTCTTAATAGACAGGATTTCTTAATTAATATCGATTTTATCAACAAAAATGTAATATTTCGTTGACTTTTAGGCTTTAAATCATTTTTTACTGATCTTTCGAATCGAATTGAGAGATGATAGAAACGAAATAGCAAGTCAAAGTGATGTTTAACTTTGTAGACTGTGTAAGATCAGACATAAGGTAGAGAAAAATTAAGTGAAGAAATTACTAGAATCAGCTGATTTGAATTGGGTATTAAGCCAAGGTTTTTATGTTTACATATTTGAAATATATAAATTTTTATCTTTGAAATAAGACTTAATAATATTAAAATTATTATTGCTAAAATATCTTTACTGGAAACATGAAATTATGCAATAGCACCACTTTTCCGTATTAAACGCGTTAGTCTATACATATTTTTAAAATTTCTCCATTTAATGGTGAATATCATAGCCGTTGTTTCACTTCTGCGTTTCCATTTCTATGATCCTTCTAGGTAGTTCCTTCTGCCGTAATATGTGTATTTATTCCTTTTAATTAAAACTAACAGTTTTCATTGATTGTATTATTTTCTAATATACAAATTATCAAATTTCTATTTTTGATATGCATTCACATTTGTTTAATATTTTAAATTTTATACATTATAAAAATGGTGATTGATTTTTATCATATCATTTTGTCTATTTTCTATTTATGAAAGTATAAGTAATGGCATTTTATAAAAGTATATAATTTAAAATATATATGAACTAAATGAAGATAAAATCGATATATGTCTTAATTTATTCACAAAGGCTAGTCTTCCAAGTCGGGTTACAAAATTATTGTTTCGCGTTAAGTACTTTAAAAACTATCTTTTAATTGCCATATTATGTATGATAGTATTTGTATAACAATAATTGTTATTATAGCCTAGTTTTTGCGTATTCAACTGATTTCTGTTAATATTCTATAGTATCAAATGTATGATAAGTTATGTTTTTTCAAATTTGATAAAATTATGTCTACACTCAATTGGCCCAATCAATGAACCAATCACAGCTGTGGAGTTTGACCCTGGCGCCCCGATGCTCTCCCCCGTCACCTTTGCTTTTGCTGCCCAGCCTGGTGGGGTTCATTCCGTTGACTGGAGTCGGCAGCACCGGAATCTCATTGTCACGGGGGGTGCTGCGGGGTCTCTGCAGGTTAGTAGCGAGACTTTTGCGATATTATTAGTTTTAAAGAACAGTGCTATTTGAGCTATTAACATTTATGATTTTTTGAGAATTAAACCGAAAACGTTTCAGTTAGATACCCTTTCAAATTTGTCGGTATCACCCACTTTTTAAAGTGTTTCCTATATTCTCGACTTCAAGTTAATAATTTTTGAACAAAGATATCAAAATATTTTCACTGTAATATAAAACGGGTATAATTAGAACTATTGTTCTACACATAATATTATTGAAAATTTATAATTTAATGTGAACAATTTAATAATTTTTTCTTGTTACTTATATTAAATTGTGATCACACCTAGCTAAGCTATGAATTATTCAAAACCATTCAATTTGGATACTTATACAGAACAAAAATATCACTTGATAATTGGCCCCCTCACACCCCTTTCTACAGGTTCACAGTATACTCCAGCCTAGCCCGGTACTGAACATTGAACCAGGCCGTGGCTACCTCTACTCCACTCGCCTCTTCCCTCTCGCTAGTCGCTCAGCTCTCGTTGCCATGGCCACTCAAGCTGGTCACGTGGTCCTACATGACTTGTCAGCGAGTCAATTATCTTCTGGAGTTAGTGGGGACTCCGTCTCTTCGGCCCGGCCTCTCCATGTTCTCTCATCGGCTGGAGAGGTAACCGAGAGCGGAACAGGCGGTGGAGATAACGCTGCTAACGGCGCTGGCGGTAGGGAGGATGGTGATGGCGGAGGAGAGGGTGGAAGGGGCAAGACACACGCCATGCTCACCGTTGAGTTTAACAAGAAGGAGTGAGTCCTGGAGAAATCATTGGTCATTTTTTAAATTTTAGCGTTGTTTTTAGATAAAATATAAAATAATACAAGTTTTCTGACATAATTATATGATTATTCACAAATTCACACAGGAAAACACAACAGCTTCAGTATTTTATAAGATGGCATTATATAGTTCTTGTATTTTGGAGGGTTTGGAGAAACTGTGTAACATGATCGATTGATTTAGATATCGTATCAGCCTTTATTGCTTATATTATTACAGCGAATCTGATCTGTACATTTATAATTTATGAGATTCTATTATAGCTATCCCTATTCAATTTTCAAACATCAAAATTATAATTACAGTCGTATTTTATTTTGTGTCTTGTGCCGAATTTAATTTCTTAATAATCTAAATTTTCCTTTGTCTTTTTTATGGAATGATATTATAATTTATGTTTCAGTCCTGGATTCCTAGCAGCCGGAGACACAAGTGGCCAAGTCTACATTTGGCGGTTAAGTGAGTCTCTGTATTCGGGTGATACATCCAACGATATGGAGGCCCTTAATAACCTGGTCAGCGTGGCAATCGATTGATTCATCCATTTATTGATTAGCTGACTGATCTTATCGTAACTTTCGGACACCCGATAGAGCTGTGTGCCTTTGATTAACATATCAGCAGTAGAATGTTGAATTATGTGATATATTGATTATATTGTTTTCATGGATTATCTTTATTGTACTATTCTGTTTATAACACAGATATGTAACACATTTTTTATTAATCCGTCCACTTTTTCACTCTATTATTGCAATTTGTTTTCACAAATGTGGCCTAATTTTGTTGCGATATTATATTTATTTATTTGTCCGTCCTTGTTTTTCTTATATGTTTGAAATTGTTTCTAATTATTTTCTGTACTTTTTACATAATAAATTATGTCATATTTCGAAAGTATGCATTGTATTTTGGTTTTTGCCTACATTTTTAGTTATTTTTATCTTTGTGTTTTAATTCTACTATAGTGTCTATATTCACAATAATTAAAGTCATTGTCTCAATTGTAGTAATTACACACACACCCTCTTGTTTCTTAAAAAAATATGTAAATGTCATTTGATGGGTATAACTTATTAATAGTTTCAATTTTATAATGATAGAGTCTTTTATACATATTTTCCTCTTATAATAATTGGCCTTTAAACATCCAATATTACTTGTACAGTATTTTTTTAAATTTGATCTGAAAATACCTAAAATCAGATAGTTTAGGTATTGCCAAGTAACATTATTGATAGATTTTTCACATTTTTATTTAAAAATGTAATCGATCGTAAAAATTCCAGAAAACGTTAGTTTTTTTTTAAATAATTAAAAAGTACAAATATTGAAACAATTTAGAAGTTGAATCGTGCATACAACAACTATTAATTTAGATTTTATAATTATATGTTTGAATATTATTTTTCACTATTTTCTCTTGATGCTTTTAGTGCAACTTGACTTAGTGGTTTATACATGCTTGTCTATAATATCCATTTTGGTATCATTTTACGTTGCAGGTTTGTTGTATACGCACGTTGTGTGTATTTAATTAAAATCGATATTACATCGGTGCACATACTCGACACTTAATCGATAAATAATTAATTTGGCCACTGAGGCAAGCTAGCAACCGATCAGAAATGGGAGATACGCACAAGTCTCCTCACACGAGCCCAGGTGGAGGTGGTGGTGTAAGCGGCTCCCATCTCAGTTTGGACAGCTACGACGAGGATGAAAGTAAAGGTGGGCCTGAAAATCTCATGAAGGGAGGAGGGGGAGCCCCGCTAGCTCATCCAGTCAACTATCTACCCGGGGAAGTTACCTTGGAGACGGCAGTGGACGTGAAATATATGGACCCCTTTGGGGAGCCGGTTATTGGCAATTTGGAGGTGGGTGCACTATTATTAAACCACGAAAATCGGTTTTTAGAGGGATTAATCGATGGACATATTCATACAATATGCCTGTTACGTAATAAATAAGGACCAGTATATAAACGGAAAAAAATCAAAATTCAGCTTGATTTTATCCATTAAAAAGTATTTTATAATATGATTTCTGTTTGACAATTTGCATCACTATTCAATTTTTCATAAATAATAGCCTCTCTTTTATTGCTAATTAAATTTCTGGGATTGTTATCAAAACAACGACCACCGTTGTTGTTTTGTTACCGAAATACTGTTGAATTAAATGATATCAGTTAACATTGATTAAATCTAGCTTTAGAAGTCCTATTCTCTGGCTCTACCCAAATTTAATATAATTAGTGGATGGATGTAATTATGCCCGGTATCAAAACCCAATAAAGACACAAATTTAGGAACATATCAAAGCAATATATTTCAACATTTAATTGCAAGAAATTATTAGCTAACTTTCCAATTATTTTATTCACTACGCATTATTTAACCAGGAATTTTACTAACTCATTGTGCCAACTTACCGGCATAATCAAGTAAAACTCCTAACTATTAAATCAACATCACATCGGTTAATAAATCCCTGAAATTAACCTTCCAGCTTCTTACACTTCATCAGTTATATTACTTCATAAAATTTCCAAAAAACTTTCCTTTCATATTTCATTCAAATTCAAAACTCAAACATAATAACTCAAATACTTCACCGTTGCTTCAAAATACACAAGAACACATACATAAGTTGGAACAAAGGCACGGGGTATTTAATTGCAGGATTAATAGATATTTTTTCACACGCTTATTTTAAACCCGGGTATTCCAGGCTTTCATAACATTGCTGTAACTTTATTGCTATGTCTAACCGGTTTCTTCGATATTACAAATAATTATCTACCAAATATAGAATTCGAAATGCAAATTATTTAAATAATTATCCATTCTTCATCAAGACTTCAAATTCTAAGCTTATTATTGAGTGATACAACTTAGTGTTATTTTATAGACATTTCACACACGTTATAAATGCTTCAGAGATTAAAATTTGGCATTAAATGGTATTTTAACGAGTATAACATTATCCGATACGTAATCATCCGACATTTAATATCCTATTGTTCTTCCTATGTTAATGTTTTTTCTGTACGATTTTTCGTTTAGGATATTAAGAGTCGGATAATGTTATACTGGTATATTTTAATTAAAATGTTTATTACTACTTAACTGGTACTTATAGTTAAGTTTAAATATTTTCTCTAACAAAATTATTCAACATGATGTATATCAAATCTAAAGTTGAAATTGCATTATTATCCGACCTATGATTTGTATAGATAAGCAATATAATTGATTATTTAAAATGTTATAGAAATTAATCGATAGTTTATGGCAGTGCTCTTTTAAGTTAAAATCTCTATAGATTGCAAATATTTTAAAAATTATGTATGAATTCCATATCACTTATTCGCAATAGTATATAATAACTAAATTGAACTGATTAAAGAATGTATTTTTATTTGATAACAATGGGTTCGTACGGTTCTATATTACTTAATTTTGTTCCACTGCCTATGCACAGGTGACCACCTTCAAGCTAGTATTCTACGTTCTCCGGAGCGAGGCCGACATCTCGGCGTACGGCGGCGACTCACGTTATCTCCTCGTCCAGGTCCCGCTAACCACGATAGCCGAAGTAAGGGAGATGGGTCGCAGCTCCGAGCACTTGGAGTACGGCATCGAGATTGGCTGTAAGGACTTCCGGGACCTGCGCTTTGCTTGCAAGGTGAGTGGAGCTGGTTTGGGTATATGGTTCTATATACTTGTTAGTTATACTCTATAGTTCACTTGTCTCAGGGTGTCTGCTGACCCTGGGTATCTTGGAAGTTACCTGGAATTGGAAACAAATTAATTCATTCTTTTTTTATATAATGTGTTTTTATTATATTTAAATATATTAAAAAGTGATTAATATTTTTTTTATATACGTTCATGTTCCTTTTATAGCATATATTATATTGCATCATTAATACACACATACACACATACAAACTGAAATACACTGTCATACACATAGTTGCATATTTCTTATATTATAGTTGTCTATTTTTATTTTCTTACACGTCTTTTTGAATTTATTACATTTTTTTTGTTCCATATATTTTTTAATAATAAAGAAGTGAATATTTAAAAAGTTAATGAATAATTTTAAGCTGCAAGATAATTTTGTGAAAATATATCCTGTAAATCTCCTGGAATTTAAAATTGATAATGCAATAGACACCCTGTGTCTTTTGTGGTTATGGAAATAGAGCAGAAAGCGTGCCGTGGTTTGAAAAAGTGGGGTTACGTTCTGTAGATGAATATTCATTTTAAAGATATTTCCAATTATTATTTCTGAAATACATATTGGATTGATTGGATTTTTTCTGAAATGAATAATACAATTCTACAATATGTTAGACAAATTTTGGAATACAAAGGTGTAGACTATGTCGAGAACTAAAATGACATAAAACGTGACAAGTGAAGGGTTACATAAGAAAACAATATAGTCTGATATAGTTAAGTAACTTTAAAAATTTGTTATAAATCGTTTTCTTAAATTTAATTTTTTGTCTAAAATTAATAGTAATGTGCCTGAAATTCCCACAATCTCTTGAAATAAGTTTATCGGAGTAACAATCGGTATCCAAACTCATTAAAATAGAGACTTTAGTTGTCTTATCAATCGATACAGTTAATACTCTCCCTTGGTAAATACTCTGCAGACGGAGAGTATTGGCCAGCCCTATCTGGTAGATATCATCAAGAAGGCCGCCTTCCCAGGAATCAATAGTGGCCAACTCTTCGCCTTCGTGTACGGAGATAAGCCACAGACGGGAGTATTTCCTGAGAACGGCTGGGAGGTGTACAAACCGGAGGAGGAGTACCATCGTCAGAACATCTTCACCAACGGTTGGCGCATTTCAAAGGTAATTGAGGGGACTCCAAAAATTGACTCACTATGTAGAATATGGGAAAAGGGCTTTTTCTGCTGTTTTATTTAAGGCAACATATTCGCGAGGACTACGTGATATAAACCATCTCGTAGTCCTCGCATCTTCGTTCAGTAATTTAATATGCCTTGCCAAATAATTTGTCTAAGCTAAAAGAAAGTATAATTAAGATATTTATCGTTGTAACTTATTGGTAGCTTTTATAGTAGCTAGAACAATGTAGTATTTTGTATTATTTCTTAGTTTCTTATCAAAAGATGCCTTGTTATTAATAGAGTAACGAACTGATATGAGCTGCAGCATTGAAATAAATATCGATTGGTTAGTTTAAGTATATGGCGACTATTTAACTATGCTTTGTATAATATGGATCCCGTAAAGCATGAACGCAACTTAGCCTATATAATTATTAATAGGGGGGTCAGTCACATATTATATATAATTTATAAATACCTTGATGTTTTTTATGTTTACAATAAATATCACTTTTTTTTATTTTAAATATGGCTTTAACTTTTGTAGTTTATGAAGGAATCAAATGAAACTATGTCATGACAATTGTGATTTCTTTACTCTCTAAGTACAGATTAAGTACTTGGTTATTCTTAGTTTATTGGTTTATTTTTATAGCTTTCAACTAATGTTTTCGTATAAAATTATTGTTACATAATTTTAATATCTATTATTATATATATCTTATCTGTAACGATTTTGTTGAAACATATTTTCACTTTTCGTTTACAACTAGTGTAAAAAGTAATATAAGTAATTGAAATTCGTAAATTTTAATTAATTAAAAAATTGGAACTAACTAACTGTATAAGTAAGATTGCTGGAAACATATTGTTAAATTATTGTACCTATATGCCTAACTACTTTAAAAATTGTAAGTAGTATATTACGTAATTTGAATAATAGGTAAGCAAATCTAAATTCGCGATCCACTCAGATAATTACAATCACCCCCACTTCGACAGGTGAACCTCACCTACAAGCTTTCCGAGAGTTACCCAGCCCTCCTGGCCGTGCCTAACACAGTGCTCGATGACGACATGGTACACACTTCACCACATCGGAGCAGAGGGAGAGTCCCGGTGCTCAGTTGGCTTCACCCCGAGAGCAAGGCTAGTATCACACGGTGCAGTCAGCCGATGGTAGGTCTCCAGGCCCGCCGGAACTACCCTGATGAGGACTATGTGAAGAAAATTCGTCTGGCCAATGCCAATGCTAATAACCTGTACATATTCGATGCTAGACCACAGGTTCGTCATATTGGTCAAGTATTTTAATGTCTTTTCTTTTAGAAATTGTTTGTATTGAATTTTTTAACATTGTTATAAATCAGTTATTAATATGATAATATGCATAAAAACAGGAATATTTTCAGGAAGAACTTGTTTTTAAACGTTGCTATTCTTGAAATTTGAGTCATTGTAATTGGTGTCTTTCTATATTTTTCATACAATAATGCGCTAAATTTTCATGCAACTCAGTGGAATATACAATTATGTCAAAAAATCCCAATTTTGTTTTGGTTTATTCACGATCTTATTTTTCTACATTTTATTGTCTATTTTTCATGTTGGTCATTATTTTCATTATAATCATATTTTCACAGTCTATGGTCAAACTTTAAATGCATTCTAGGTCATAAAATAAAACCACGAATTATGCGATTGCGTCGTAGCCATACGCCGCTAATGATCATTATTTATAGTCTCCAAGTAGTCACGTTCCGAAATTATCGATCGAATTTTTCGTCTTTTTACCGTAAAATGTGCATACCCATTGAACTGTAGTAAGAGCAGTCCTCGTGACATTGCAGGTGAACGCCTTGGCCAACCGAGAAAAGGGCGGAGGCATGGAGAATCCGGGCGTGTATGAATGGATCAACTACGTCTTCTTCAACATCCAGAACACCCACGTGATGCGTGAGAGTCAGCGCAAGTTGCACGAGCTCTGCTTTCCGCGTCCCGAGGAGTCGAGGTGGTTCTACAATCTCGACCAGACCAAGTGGCTTTCACATCTCAGACAGATTCTCTTCGCTGCGGCCTCGGTAGCTGACAAGGTATGTCGTTCAGTCTATGAGCTATTAAAAAAAGAAATAGCCTGGATTATTCCAGCAAAATCAAGTATTTTATATTAGTACATCAATAGTTCTGAATTGTAAGTATAAAGTTTCACATGAGAGGTGAACATAGTTATCTATTGACCTCAATGTTTTGATCTATCCGATGGCCTTCTTCGTCCAGATTCACTTTTTTGTGAATCCTCGGGAAGCTTCTTATATGTTTTTTAATAATTTAAAAGAAGTATACACATAGTTATGAATTGGAAGTGGTCACACATGTCTATATTGTGGCTTTAAAATGAAGAAATAGTACTAATAAATACCTACTCATATTATAACGTAAAGTCGCATATTTTAAATCTGTAAAAAATATTGGCAGTAATATCAATAAGTTATTAGTTACATTTTAGGAACGGTTATTGCTAATATGACTTTGTACAGAGACTGAGAGCATCAAAAAGTCTGCAAAAGCCTAAAAGGTCATCATAATGATAACATTTATAATAATAGTGATAACATTAATTATAATAATGATAACATTCGTAATAATAATGATAACATTCGTAATAACAATGATAATAGTAGTAATAACAATATTTATATTGTTAGAATTGAGCACATATTGTGAAATGTATCAAAACCGATGGAGACCTAATTTTACGGTGTTCAAGTACATTTCTATTTAAATAGGATAGATACAGATGCTAATCAATATGAAATAAACATATTTCAAGTATTTTCAAGTAATGTCTTCAATAAACAGGATGTAAAATATTTTGACTTTGAAAATCAGCAGTTTGTGCTTAGTTAACGATGTTTAGATTATATGGAAACTCTTCTACTTGTTGTGTCAACTATTTAAGGTGCTAAAATATACTAACATTAGCTACGCTAAAATGAATACCTACCCTGGATCTTAGATTATGTATGACCTTATTATATATAATGTAATAGTATACTATATATAGTTAAGTAATACAGTATCGCGCGTAGCACAATGTCTAACTTAATAGCTAATGGCAGCTACGTGTAATTCTATACTAAGGCAATTCTTCATATTTATGTAATAAATTTACCATTAAAGTTAATCAACATAATTTTATAATAATATGGTATGTTTTATTCTTATCTTATTACATAATTATAATCTTATAAGTTTAATATTAGAATAACATTATAAGAATGTATATTCTAAAAAATTGTAATTTAGAACTCACTGTAATTTAAAACCATTTTATTATTTCAAAAAGCTAATTTTTAACCCAATATCAAAGAAGCGCTACATTTAGGGGAAAATGTATTATCAATTGATATTTAATTTATATATCAAATAAAATTCGTCAATTTAATATTTTTCGATTATAATTAATGCAGAATTTAAAACTTAAAATAGTACAATTTTGTAAGTTTTTAAAATCGTTAAAATATGATTTCCACACCAATAATTTTCGTTCCAATACACGTATAGTTGTGTATTGAAAACTATATCGTCAACGAAATGTTAAACTATAATTTCTATAATTTATTTATACTTATGTATTTTTATAAATAATCGGACTATTGTCTATTTTTCTCATATAAAGATTTTTTACAACACGATACAATCTTTTTTCCACTTTTTATTCATTTAGATAATCGCTCAAGCTTTTCAGACTGTCTTTGTACTTGCTAACTAAACCTGATAACCGTTATACAGATAGGGTACTTAAGTTTGCTGTATATAATATAGATCATTATTATGGTGTCGTGACGTATAGATTAGTGGTTCATACTAAACATAATGTCTTTCCATTTCTAGTATAATGTAAATATATAGTCTGTTTTCTATTATATTATGGTTATGTATCAATTTGTAGTTTATTTGGTGATCTCAGAGAAATCTGTGTATTGTATAGCATAGTCAGAAATACCACCGCCATTATGTTGCACACAACGTTTAAAACGTTCGATTATGCGAGCCTTTTGTACTTCTAAGGATAATAAGACAATTTTTTTAACTTATATATTAAGGCTTTTAAAATGATTGTTATTCTAATTAGTCGGTATTAGGCATGTTTAGGCTGTTGTTCGCAAAAATACTGTAATATTTTTAATAAACTAATAATAGAAGTGAATAGCGTAAATTTTCACATACAATACAGAAATCAAATAATTGAAGCACAGCTTGCATGAAACCTTCTAATCCAATTGTAATAGACAAATGAAAACAATATATTTATTGAAGATAAAAACTAATTAAATACTGAAATGATATCGTAAAATTAATATACATGTGTTATGTATTTTTACGATTTTACAAACTATTAGATATGAATCACAATACAGTGCTAAGGATTTCCTATTGCAAACTTCTTGGATTGTATATATAAGTTTGTGTATTTTTATTGTATCTTAGCTTTATCCATATTAAACTAGTATTTTTGCTGTTTTTATAAAATCAAATTCAGACGCATAAAGGCTCTTTTAACTCCTCGTTATACAGTGGTGTCTTACATATATATATGCATTTTGAAGTTATAGATATAATTATTTGATGATCATAAAATCAATTTCGTTGTATTTATTGATCCTCTAAATATAGGTATAGATTCAAAAAAATTGTTGAGATTGGATGTACGGAACTCGAAATATTGATTGAAATTAATTTTTACTTAATGACGGCATAAAAGTACATTTGTAAAAATTGTCCAAGGTTGACAAGGTGTCATCAACCGGATTCGGAATCAGCATGCTTTTCTGATATAGAAAGTGCAAAAAACTAGGAGTACGCAAAACAAGGTTCAGTGTAAAATAGCCGTTTGACTATTAGCCAAACAGGATTGTAAGTATAAATAATGTTTTATAATGAAGTATTCGAAAATCAGGTAATATGTTTTAATTATTGAGCTACAGCTTTTTTCACATTAAAACTATTTTTGAGATGGTCGCAAACCTCGTATTTATACCGTTTATCGGCTTCCACTCATGACCTAATTCGTGTTTTGCAGTTCAGATTGTATACGGCCTAGCTATTCTTCAATAGTAAATTGTCGTCCATCTCCACAGGTCGAGAATAACAAGACCTCTGTGTTGGTTCACTGCTCCGACGGTTGGGACTGGACGCCTCAGATAACGAGTCTGGCCATGCTCATGCTCGACCCTTACTATCGCACCATTCGGGGCTTTGAGGTTCTCGTGGAGAAGGAGTGGTGCTCCTTCGGACACAAGTTTGCCCAACGCCTCGGTCATGGTGAGAACTCGAGTAGTTCCCTAGCCGAGAGGTCTCCCGTCTTCCTCCAGTTTGTAGACTGTGTGTGGCAGATGACGGAACAGTTTGGTCATGCCTTTGAGTTCAACGAGGCCTTCCTGGTGGGCATTCTGGACCATCTGTACTCCTGCCAGTTTGGCACCTTCCTCTTCAACAGTGAGCAGCAGCGGGTCATGAATCAGGTTCGTTGATTGGTTACCATTGATTTGTAAAACGAACTTTGTATTGTAACGTTAAAATTATATTCCGAATTCCATAATATGGCTCTGCTTTAATTATTATAATATTTTACTATAATTAATTGCAAAATGATTCATTAGCTAGTATTTTAGACCCTAAATTATATCATCTATTAATTGTTAGACTCAGTGGTAAAATGTTATGTTATTATATAATCTGTTTGAGACCGCCGCTAATTATTTTTACGAATAATATCTAACTAGAGTAATTCGAGTAAGTCGGGATATTTATGATCCGACTTAACCAGGGGTAATAAAAAAGTACCAGATCAAATTATATATGCAAAATAAACTATTTGGTTTAAAAAACAACTATTTTTTATCCCAGTGTCATGTTAGAATGTAAATTATATTACGTAACCAGATCCGAAAAAAATTAGTATTATTAAAAAATAGACTATATTGCCATTGACATAAAAAACTAAGTGTTATATTTCAACAAGATTACGAGAAGATATATTAGCTATCTGAAAACCTCTTATTTTTTAAGAATAGTTTAAATTATGATTATTAATATAGCTATATTATAAATATTGATTTTCTCACCTGCAACATCCACAGCCAGTAAGAATCCTTCCTTCTGTTTCCTCCCTCAACCTCATCTCAGGTCTCCACACGCACACACTCACTCTGGTCGTACGTGAACGCCTCACTGGACCGCTACCAGAACCCACTCTACACACCCGCAGAAGTTAGCGGCTACCGCGTCCTCCTGCCCCAGTGTCAGATGCCCCAACTGCGCCTATGGACGGGCTACTACATTCGCTGGAATCCGGCCTTGCGCCGCCAGGAGCCCATCGCCCGCCAGGACAAACTCCTCCTCGAAATCATGCCGCGCTTCCACAAACTCCTGGCCTCGCGCCGACAGCACTCCATGCTCGGTGGTGGGAGCGGTGCTGTAGATGGCGGGGTGGCACCAGAACAGGGGAAAGTGAAGGCTTGAACCGTCTGGTCGCCTTGGCAACCATGGAATAACGAGTTATCCATTTTGTTTGTTTATGCTGACTAGTATTGAATTTTCTAGCGAATACACTATTACGAGTATTTCATAAAAGTACAAGGTCTGCTACTTTACGAAATATCATAGTAAAAATCAATATAATGTTATTTGCTGCAGAAAAAGTGTCGGTGTTCTGCTGATATTGATTACCATGATGCAATTTTTCAGAATTATACATAATATAAAAGAAAATTGAAACTCCCTTAATTACTTATTTCACATCTATTTACGGTGTTTTACAACGCTGCATTTTGCCTATTGGTGTGTATTCAATAACACAATAGAAACCAAACCTCTTATGTTGAATTCTTGTCGCCTTTGGTTGGTTGGATGCTTCAGTGCATTCTTTCTGAACATGTGTTCATTTCCTTCCTTTCTTTGTTATGATTTTTAAAATAATTATTACCTATGATCCAAGCTATCCAAAGCTTTTAGACAACCTGCAACCAACAAACTTCCCTGTGCTATTGCCAACTATAACTAATTATATTTGTTACAATTTTCATACAACTTATAAGTATATTCAATTTGTATGATTTGTGATTATTCGTATGATTTAGTTTTAAAAATACTTATGACGAAATGAATAACGGAGAAACTATAGTAAAATAGCAAACCATGATTTGACTAATCGATTCTAATTAATCAATGGTATCTATTTATTGTTTAAAATATATTTTGACTCCTGTAAGTAGTTAGCATTGTTTAAAAATTTAAATATCTTTTTTTCATATGTGAATTCTTTACCATTACATTAGATATTTTGTACAGATTCACTTTTTTTTAGATTGTGACTTATTATCAATAATGTATACTATCTTATTATTATTTTAATTAGTTGATTATGTGCAGATTACTCTCTCTCTCTATCTTTCTTCATTTTGATTCTGCATTTGTACTCCAATTTATTTAATTATAGCTTAATTAGCTTCTACATTTTGTTCTTTTTAATTATTTATTATTGTATCTTTTGTGATAGGTAATAAACAGCTGTAGGTATAGTATTTATTACAGTCAATAACATACAGGATATTTAATTAATTTCACTGTTAAACAAAATAGGTTTAGCAATTGCAGTGCCAATCTTATTACAATTAAATTTAAGTCGTCCCCCCATTTTATTGAATTGAAAGTTTACTTAGGCAATCGATAACATTGTTAATATCGATTGCCGAAGTAACGGTGTATTTCATGGTTAGGTTGAAACATCCTATAAAATGGCGACGGTCCTTAGTATTCAGTCGAAATATTATGTCTAATTGAATTAAAAGTGGTTATAGTATGTTACCATTTTTATTATATAATTAAAATTATATCAATTTGCTTCTAATTATCTTCCATTCATAATGCCTAGGTATATACATTAATTCCTACATTGCTGTATCTTTTTCTTAAATAAACAAACAAGTTTAATATAAATAATATTACTGGGTATGCGTAAGCTTTGAATTTTACATTAAATACACTATGTCAATCTTTTTAAATTGTGATCTGTTATAACTTATTGCATGATATGCCAAAATGCCTGTTTATTTATTATTATATACATAATACACAGTATGCTATTATCCGTTATCTTCGGAAAATATTTAAATGTTTTCAAATGTACATATTTTTTTAGAGTTTTGCCATTGATAGCCACCCTATAGAATACATACTTAGATATTGTTCTATTGACTTTGCATCATGCATTGAATTATTCTTGAACTTTAGCACATATTACTATGCTATTTATTATAATTGATAACAAAGTAAATAAATGAACTATTAACAAAATGGCCTTCTTATTTCCTCGGGATTTATTTATTTTGTTAGTTTTAAATGCAAGATATACCAATTAAATACGATAATTAAAAATATTTACTTGTGTATATAAATGATAGCCTGGAGATGCTGTCATACCTCTGACAGGTTAATGAAGAGAAGCTAACGTCCTACCATAATTTGTCCGATATATGATTATAGACGTTTACCAAAGTCATTTAAAATGATTGATATTTACCTTGAACTATATGTTTTTACTGGTTACTTCTTTTTTATATTGACATTAAATTTCATGGCTCGATTTTATCAAATGAAATGGGCCCGTAGTTTTTATTTTTTCTTGGTTTTACATCGAAATATTTAAAGTTATCATTTGTTTACAAATTAGTTTTTTCGATTTCTATAATTTGTTAAAGCTGCCCTCAATAATTAATATATTGTGTACTTTTAAACATCTATAAAAATATTAAAGCTGAAATAGGAGATTTCACAGATTGTATACCTATTGTATATGTTAGCTGTCTGTTCCAAATTTTTTGAGAATTGACTACATTTCAGCTCGGATTGAGATCGTTCGATTACTATGCATTACACCCAAATATTCGTAATGGCCATTAGATTTTTCAATTTCGCAACTAAATAATTTATTATAGTTATGATTATTGACGGAATGCGTTCACGCTTTATGGGTATACTTTATACCCATAAAGCGTGAACGCATTCCTTTTTTATTATTCTCTGGGTATGGCCGACTCTCAACTTAAATCATAGTTATAATAGTTGAACTGCACTTAGTTGTTTAAATAAGTTATGTTAAGCTAAATCAGCATTTGTTATCAGCGAACCATGCTACCTTCGTCAACTATTTATGAAAACCCAGCGATTGCTGTATGTACAGAATATTTTGAAACTGATGATAAAGATTTCATTATTAGTTAAAAGAAAATGAAAAGCCGTTATGACATTCCCGAGTGCTTTACTACTGGAATGAGCCCTTTTTTATATACTGAGCATGTATCAAGGTAAATGTGAAATAGAAGAAATTAATAGTTATGCATATTTACATGTTTACTGCAGACACATTTTTTTTACTCGTCAAACTGGTGCAGCACAAATACTCGAATTAATTAAATGCTAAAAAATGTCAATAATATATATATTGATGATAATGAAAAATCCCTTGTTTTTGACTGAATGATATAGCTTGTTGCTATATAAATACTATGTAATATTAAAAATATATATAATAAACAGTATTAAATAAATAATCAATAGCGATGCGGATGTATGGATATTATGCAGAGTTGACAACTTTTAGCTGATAGATTTGTTAAAATATACAATAACACTCATACCAGACATTACTTCTACATCGCAGCTATGTAATAAAACAGCGGTTATTTTTGTTTTCATATGACTTGACTAAGTGTTTTTTTATTCAATAATGTTAGTTTTAATCTCTGATATATACATATATGCCACAAAAGTATGTAGTAATAATTCGGTACAAGTATAGAGATAGTCTGTAACACATATAGAAGAATAAAAGAAAGCATTTACTGCGATATATTTGCTGTATATGTATATTAATATTATAGCAAGCGCTTTCTTTACTTTTATATTTTACATAATTTTTTTCCAAATTATATTAACGCTTTTATTTACAAGAATATGCAGGATGTGTTCTTCACACGAATTGTACAATAAAATCGTTTTAAGAATATGGTGTATTAAACCACAAGATATACTCTCCAGTTGTTTTGTGCTCCAGTAGACATATCATTATCATTCGCAATACATATATCTTATTATTATTATTATAAAATTGACATATTTACGTTCCCAAAGTATTTTGAGTTAGCTTTGTATAATAGTTCAAATTAACATATACATCATATTTACTTAATTTAAAAAGTGAAAATAAGTAAATATTTAAATACATACATATATTTCAGGACAAATTAATAATACATAAACGTAGAGATCAATATTAGAAATGAAACGTAGTAATTTAAAATATGAATGGTATGCTAACTTATGTTAAGACAAATATGTTTATGACATACACATACTTCAATAAACTTAAATAAAATGTTGAACATAAGTAAACAGAAATACGTTACTTGATAATATTACATTACATTGTCCATCAAAGTTTCTGATGCTATCAAAATGTAAGGTAACATTAAATATATCCTTTAATTGAAAGTAGAAAGGCCTTGGTGGCTGAATGCTGAATAAACACAGAAACAAACCTAGGGTTCCATAAAAAGTGTTCACTATTGCCATATCATAAGGAACTAAATAATTAGTCACAATCAAGTACTATTTTTCAAATGTAAATTAGGAATATATGTACATCCATGGTATATTGGGAGTTTGGTCAATAATGGGGCCACTTCTTGATCACGTTGTAGAGCATTTGTCCAGGACATGTGGTTCCTGTTTTGCTCATGTCGCGATGTCCCCGAAGAACGTATTTAGCTTCGAGAGCTGTTTTCGCAACGCCACATGCAAGTAACTTTTTGGCCAGAGCCAAAGTCTCTGGTTTTGGCAATTTTTTTTCGAAATTTCCGATGAAACAGAAACCTACATCATAGTTTCGTAAAAAAACATTTTATGTAACAATCATAAATTTATGTAATGGATGAAGAATAACAAATTTAATATTCATAAAAATAAATTTGGAAATTATGCAGTAAATTTACTGAATAATTGCGCTAATTATTATTTTTTGAATATATCTGAAAAATATCTATATTCTGTATAATGTATAATTAGTATGAAAAATTTATCCAGGAAAATATAATTTGTCATCCTTAATCAGGTTTTGTCTCAATATCTTAATCTTGATCATCAGCAAATAGATACTTTGCAAAAAATCGACTTCAGCATTTGGTAAATAATAAAATTCATGAAAACGCTCATCAAAATCAATATCAGTCATTTTTCCTTGCAATTTTAATACTTAAACATTCATAATTTTCAGTGATAGATATTAAAAATTTGAAGATTATATTGAAATTCTCTCCCGGAGATTATCCGTATTATCTACTGCAAAAGAAATCGATCAAACAACTATATTTCGGAGTTATACGCAAAATTAGCGTAGATTCTCAGCGTATAATTCCTCAATAGAGTGGTTTATTATATAAATATTTCAGTTGCTATATTCTATGATTGTTGTAAATAACCAACAAATTATAATCGACGAAGGTTATTCAACAAATTACAACATTAATCTAAAAAAAAATCATTCCTGAGAACTAATTTAAATTATTGTTTAAATCATTGATTCATTGATTTACGTATGTTTTTGCTTTAGAAATAGAAATTGTTTTATCGTTGTCTATAATAGTTAGTTATCCGATCTATATGGTTTTTTCTAATCAGACTATTCAATATTTTTTCTAACATTATTCATTAATTTATACAGTGCAAGCTGCATTATTAGTATTCTGCAAGAGTTCAAAAAGCATGAAGGTATATAATGCATATTATATTAATTATTTCGTTCAAAAGCGTCAGAGGTGGCCCACCTAGTCCAACTGAGTTGTAGCCCTTAGTGTGAGAGCCAACCGCCTTCCATCCACGTCCTTCATAAACGTTTCCATCATCAGCGAGAAGGAAGCTATATGCGATATCATCCCAATCTACATGTGCAAGAAGCAATGCCATCAATTATTGTAAAATAAACGCCAGTATGTATATATAGTATTCTCTTCAATTTCTATGGATCTTACAGGTACATTAAAACTCTACATTGATCGAAATGAAACCAAAATGTATGCGTTTTTTATTTTTAAATAATAATTCGTTTTGGACGCCATGTGGAAAATTTCGTGAAATCTATTAAAATGTTGAAACATAAATGTCGCATGTGCTTTACAAACTATTTATCAACTCTCATAATGTACGTCGAAAATATCCAAGAATTTTGAGTTTTTATGAATGTACCTTTGGAGTTTATTTAATCTAAATTCACGTATTACATATATTCTGAATACAACAGATTTATACATATATAAATCAACTATTATTCTATTTGTTATCATTAACTCTTCGATTTTTGTATACACAAACATATATATATATATATATATATACTTTAAATATTATAGTTTATCTATATTTATAATTGTGCTACTGTTAGCATAGAAATCGATAAGATATCCACAATTAATAGATAATAGAATATTCTTTATTAATTACGAAAAATGTATACTTGAATATATAGTAATGTAGTATTTTTGTTAATTGATTCTGATATTTGAATACAATCTTACTTCCTACTAAAGTGTATAACGCCGTTTTAAAGAGCGATTACCAATCTACAAGTAATCCAAAGGCTTATTGTTGGAAGACATGTTTGCATGTTTGCATATTTTCATTACATAAGTCAATTGCATGTGAATTACATTTCAATTGTTTCATGTAAATAGAAAGTTCTTCATTGGAGTTGTTCCAGAAAATTACTTGATTGTCATTTTCATCTATGAAGTACGTTATTTCTAATAATTTGAATGACTCAGAGATTATTAAAATTAATTAAATTATGCACGTATGTATATTTAAAACTTGTCTTAAGTTTATATTTTTTGTACAATTTTTTAAATAATCACCGCGATAATTGCAAGTTTACGTGTCTGATTATACTAAATTAATGAGCTTATACCTTCCACAATTAATATATACTCACGTCTTGTATCCATATGAAAGTTTTGAATTCCCTGGACATATTTGATACACTGGGCCTTGCTGAAGCACTGGTCTGGTTTGTCGGAGTGGTGAATAAAAGCATAGTGACCCGGTTTCGTCATGTTGGTCACCGATTTGGGGGGTCGAGCGCCCCATTCTTTTCGTGACACAATATTCGGGCAATCCGCCGAGGAATCAGACAATTGAAGGTCAACCGAAGAAGATTTCATGTTAATCCAGATGTGCTCTGAAAAGGAAATTAACGTAGCTGTCTTAAATATAAAATTAACAAAAGTGT
>JAYRBW010082904.1:0-23109 GCA_036023295.1 Invenusta paracnida
TGTGGTTTGAATGAATTTATATCTTTTAAAATTGTCCGTAGCTAACCAGCTTTTTGCCATTTTTGGCGATAAAAAATACATATATAGAGCTTAATAAATGTTTCGCCATCTATAGGCTCAAACTATTCAATCGATAATTATTTCAGTGCTACAGCGCAAATCTGTTTGTTAAAGCCAGGAGTACGTGCCGGGATTCGAGCTTTCTATGTACATTCGGTTTTGAAGGCAGGAGTCCAACTCACTTGGCTATACTGCTCTTCGAAATAAATTGACTTGTTTAGGCTTATGGCAACTGACTAAGAAAGATTTATATAGGGCAAAAAGAGATTGTAATTGATTCTTATATTATAATTATAAACGAGGTACTCCAGGATAGGTAATTTATGTCATTTATATAACAGAAATTGAATATTGTTTAAATAATTAATATATGTATTAACTATAAAAAGTAATAATTACTGACTCACCACATATATATATACAAAAACACACCCTCCGATGTATGTATATTACATAACATTATTGGACCACAAATATATACATAGCGTTTATTATAGCAAATGGAAAGTCGAAATATGTAATAATTTTTACTTCGGTTTGTATCGACCACATATATAACATTTCTATCACTGTGTGATGATTCTGTATCATGAATAAAAAAAACAAATAATCAAAACTCAATAAAAAACTCGAAAAGTCTTTCTATAGTAATAAGAGAATCTACATAAACAAGCAAAATACAATAATTGAGGCGAATAATTCCAAATAGCAAACATTCAAAAGCAATATATTATGCTTTTAATTTCTGGTAATCAAGGATAGAAACTGTGAAATTGAGATGGAAAGAAATATACACCATATCCTTGAAAACAGTTCCGATTACAGTTAAATGCTTGAACACATTTTACTCCATGACTGCAAAATTGTTTGTGAACTTAAACATAAATTTTATTTCTTGAGGTAGATATGAAATGTTGAAGAGAGGCGAGGTTTTTCGTTATATACATATATAAACTTTAGAGCTTTAGATGAAACTCTAATCAAGTGTTTATTAAAAAATGAACAGTTGATTATAGTATATGTACTAAACATATATATATATATATATACAGGAGATATTTTTGTCTGCAAATTTGGTATTATAAGAGCATATAATACACTTCGAAAAGTATGAACTTCTAAATACATAAAAATTATAATACTGAAAAATTATCTATTACTTGAATGGATAAATAATGTGTTATATATACATTTTGTTATTTTAGTAATCATACTAAAATGGCGCTCGCTAGACGTATTATTGTAGTAGTATGGTCGGTGCATGTTCTCTTCACTTCGCCTCATTAATTCCGCCATTAATATTAATTAATAATAATGAATAGACCCACATAATACATATAGATGCACATAAATTATGGGAAAATTATCCTGTAGATATACTTTACTTTACTAGCATATATTACTTATAATTATTAAGTAGTATACGATATCTAGATATTTTAGATAAATTTTGATAAAGTTCCATTGTAAAAATACAAAAGGCATAAAATATATAAAAATACTTTTAATATTGAATATTGTTATTGATTTTAAGAATTTTAGCACATCAAAGGGAACACGATAATATATTCCATTAATTCATAGGAAATCATTATGATTATACATATTTTGAAATTTTAATTCACTTGATTGATATACCTTTTAAAAATATTAATATTTTATAATATTTTTGAAGTAGTGCGTAACTCCATAAACTGATATTTTACATAATATATCATTACAAAAATGACAAAAGAACACGAGTAAAAGCTTGCTACCCTTCCAAAGATATTTTATATACATAAAATTAATATTTGGTGCCTATAAACTTTGTTATTATTAAATTACATATATCGAAATCATATATTTCAACACTTTAGCAAAACCAAACAGCTTTAATTTTTCATAATATTATTTAGAAATTCATTTTTCATATAGTTCATCTTTAAGTAGCATATTAACTACAACATTTTAATGTGTATGTTTTTTTATTTTGAAGTATTTGATTATTAAATAACGTATTATATTTAAAAATAGTATCTACATGGTATGACTAGCTAAATAAAATGTCTGTTATAGTCTATAAAAATAGATACTAATTGCGATAACTTTAAAATGAAAATGAGCGTAATAATATGTCTGCCATAAATATTTCTTGGGTTGTATGGAAAAGATATTTAAAAAGTCGCACGGATTGGGAAAGCGTCTATCGCCTCCTGAATGTGGTGTCACCATGCATCATTGGCTCAATTTCCATTCCAAAATCGAGATGTCTTGTGACTGTTGTCACATAATATGACGCTGATGAACTTTAAGTTGGCTGATGGTGTGACTTCAGACTCTCTTCCGATGGACCCAAAAGATTGCACGTGGAACCTGGAGATTCCATGAGACTTATCACGCGTGCTCATATCTTCACGATTTTCGCTGGTGGAAAGGACAATCATGGAGCGGCTTCTCACAATTTTAGCACCCGTGAATTCTGCTTGGACCAGATTGGAGTTTGCCTGAGACTTATCGTATGCTAACGATTTTTATATATACATAGTTTACGATTCTCATATTCTGGCACAATATATGAAGCTTATCGGAGTTTCTCTCCATTTTGCGCGGACTGATATCTAACAAAAAAAATAGGATTTATTCAGGTTTTTAAAGTCAAAATGCAGCTTTGAACTTTTTTAAACACTGTACTAAACAACCAAGAGGACAAATTAGTCTTGAATAAAATTTAAGAGCAATTATAAAATTCATAAGTTGTCCGAATTATAAATATGTTACCTGTATATCTCAATCTGCTTTTTGCTTTTAAAACTTGATTTTGCAAGAGATTTTGGATTGCTCATTACTCAGATTTCTTTTTAAGTTATGTATGCCTTAAATACTGATTTCTGTTTTTAAAAGAATTTATTTTGAAAAACTTTCACGTTATTATTGACTATTGGAAAAGAATAATTTAATTTATAAATCAAATTCATGTAACATAATATATGCATTGCCTGTAATTATTTAAATAGTTATGCGCAAATATTTATAATAATGAATTAATGTCTAATTAATTTTAAAAGCAATCCATAGAAATAATTGAGAATTACTTTGAAAATCTATGAATTTATTTTAAAAAATGTGTAAAGTTGGATAATTTATATTGTTAAATGCAAATGTAATTATATATAAAATGTCGACTCTTATTGATTCTATATGTAGCTTTATACTAGGTACTATTCGTCTATACAAAAGCTTTTGCAAAAAAATGTTTTTAAAATTAAGAGCAATTAAATCGTTTATGCAGTAAAACAGTTTTAAATACAGGCAATGAATTACAGACAACTTACGTATGTTAGAATTGAATGAATATGTACATATATTTTGATATTAAAATGAATTTAATTAAAATATTTAACACTACTTCTAATCAACTTATTTACATAAAATTCATTAAAATAAAACGCTTATATATTGACAAAACTGAAGAGTGCAATGCATACGATATCAATAAGAGTAAAAAACAACTCTATGGCTTAATTGATGCATAATTTGATGTTACAAAAAATTACCTTCACTCATTTGAAGTGCTTTTCAAATTTAGTGAAAATACTCGTTAAGTATAAATACATGCAGTACATATTTTTTCGGTTATTTTTAAAGCAGAGATATTTATTCAAGCTATTTTAACAAGGTAAGTAGTATTCCATAACATAATATATTCAACTTATACATTGAAACATTGTGGAGTGCGCTATATATGAAATAGATAATAAAAAACTTGTGGTGGGTAGCACTCTAGTACCTATTTCTATATTTTACTAGAGTGCTACATTTCTCAAGTTTTTTAATATCTATATTCAAGTTATATTCCAGGAAAGGTGACATTTTATACAAGATTTACATGACACTTATAATGAATAAATTCCACATATTTTGTAGTTAGTTATCCGCATAAATCAAAAGAGACTCATTCAAAAAGTAGTAAGGTAGGGGCATCTCTAAGACATCGACATATTTTTACAAAATCACAATTGTAGTAGTGTGATGTCCTACTTGTACTTGTCATAACTGAAATATACATATTTATATGGATAAACTCACTATTCTTTCTATATTAACTTGGATGTATAACATAAAATCAAAAGTTGTAGAATGACAAAACGTATATTTGTTTGGAATTCATTTAAACAAGAGTACAATAATAAGTAGAAGAAGTATCCAACATTGAAAAAGGTTTTCGATAATAAATTGTATGACCACGTTTTGATTCATTTTCGAAATAACAAGGATAATAATAATAAGTGCCTGGCTCATATGGCTGCACATCAATTTTTCGAGCATTAATAGAGTCCTTCTGAAAAGTCCAAGCCTTGTCCGGTCATTGCGTATGCTCGAATAAGAGCAGCTTTATTCGGCGTAGGTGTAACCTTCTTTTTCCTCTGAGTAGTAGGCGTAGAATTCATCTCCATTGAAACAGCAGCTAGTCCGGTCATAAGACAGACATCATATGACCTTGGCGCATTCATAGGTTTGTGGAGTATCTGTACGACACGCAGATTGAGATTGGCTACGTGTTCTCCGTTTCCGATTTGGCGCATATAGATACCATTGCACCACATAATGAATTGATAACGGTCAGAACCAGACAACTTCTTGACATTGATCGCTTGTGTGCATGTCTAGTCAAATCCGCACACATTAGAGGCTATCTTGGCTCAATGAATATCTGAGGTAGGGGTGAGAAGGTGTAGTCATGTAAAGGCCTCATAAAGCCTTTAAAAAAGAAAAGTAAACTTGAAGAAAGGTAAACTTGTAGCTTTTGTTGCGCAAGGAACTCAATTCACCCAACGTTGGCTTGTAGGTGATCACGTGGCTTTTCTAGTACTGTCTCATCCTTCACAAGGGGAACCCGATAATTTCGCCGCTGGGTAGTGGGCCTTTAAAACTTGTAAAAGTCGGAGACTTGAAGAGTAGAGAGAACTCCTTGTCTGCCGTTTTAATGTTAATCATGTAAATGGATCGTTCCCCCATCTTGACGTAGCGGTAGGGTCCCACTTTATTAAAAGGCATTTCTGGTTGTTGCTGTGGTTCGATGATAAATTCTGACATCTTGAGAGGGAAGATACACGACCGTTTAATAGCTCGACAAAAGACAGAATGAGCTGAAAGAGATGCGCGTTTCATTTTATACTGTTCGTGCCTTGTCATTGTTTGACTATATTTGATTCTGATTGGCCAATTGTTTAACAAATAAAATGTAATTTTATAGAAGAACTGCCATGGAAACAAAATTTAGTCTTTAATTAATGATTAATTAATATTAATAGGTAGAATTAATGAGGCGAAGTGAAGAGAACATGCATCTACCATACCACTTATCGTTTTTATTAAATACTAAGCTGGTTTAAGTGTTGCCAAGCAACAAGATAAATAGTTTTCTACTGAATTATATACATGGGTGATATTTAGTTAAAAACTGATTTTTTGGAAAATAGGCTATACCTACAGCGTTTGCACTTGCTAGCTTTGGGATCAAGAGCAAGTACTAATTACTCAATAAATCAAGTTATGTGTAAAAAGAATTCAAAATCATGATATTTTTTTAATTTTAAATATTGATTTTTATTTTAATGAACATTTTTGATAAATAGATAATAATAATAATCAAGATCATTTACAAAGATAATAGATATTCGTATTACCTAAATGCAAATAATTCATATTAAATTAATTAATTTTGTCAATCACGCTTCTTATTTAAGTTTATTTTAACTGAAATTTTTCCAAGAATACATATTTGTAAGAATTTTTTGCGTATTTTACACTTGCCACCATATACATGTATATACAATGGTATATGTATGTATAGACTGATATAATTTACAATAATACCTGAGAGAGAACTAGCTTTATATTTAAGCAAAACATATTTAACAATAAGTATATTATGCACATATATAGGGACATCAATCAAGATAATAGGAAACTATGTAGGTATTAAAACATTCTAGATTTAAGTGTGAAATAACGAGTTCACTTAAGATCACATTGAATGACGAAGAAAAACTGGCCGGAATGACTTTTGAATTAAGACAAAATATGTTAAAATTGTCTACCTAATATTCTATATACATAAATATGTGAATTACATATATACTGCCTATACATACATTTGTCTAAATACATAATATTGGTTGACGAGGGAATAAAACTTTAAACAAAATATGTTTCTCTTAAATATGTCTTAAATAAATATGCACATATTTTGGAATGACAATCTTGAAGTGTAGGAAGCCGGATGAAGCTCTTGAAGAAAGACAATGTTTTAAAGATTTCCAAATGAAATATCGGTATGTGCTTTGAAGGATTAAAGAATAGTCAATGGATTCTTTGCTTTAATGATGTATATAATTTATATCCATATTATGTAATAAGCTTGTTGAATAGAATAAAGTACACATAAAATATCAGCTATTTGATGAAGTAATACAAATACTTTGTGAAAAATTAAATAATATATACTTCATTAATGAAAATAAATTTAATTAACAAGAGGGATTAAGTTTGTAATGTATCGCTTACATAAAATATTTACGAATTTCAATATGTGAAGCATTCTTTCAAAATTTGCATAGTACTTGAGGGGTTTGTTAAATTGATTAATTTTAAAGTATGTAGCTACTTTCGAAGACATAATTAAAACAAATTGAATAATCATAATTCCAAACAAGTACTTTTGCTTTCATTGCTAATTATATTTTTCAATTTTATTTTAGTTATCACTATATTAAAAAACTTTTAATAGAAAACTTGTTAACAAAAAACATATGTGGGATATTGATAAAGTAAAAAACGAGCAAACTCCGAAATACTCGTAATTTATATTTAAATATACCTAGTATATCTACAATAAGAAATCATATCAATGTTTACACAATAATTATATGTATTTACTTTTTTTTGTGTATTTATATCATACGATCCTTTATATCATATCATAGCATATAAAAATGAATATATTTATTTAATATTAAAAGAATGGTAAGCACTTCTTCATATATTATTTACTTTTAATATATAGTATAAACGGGGTTTTAAATACATATAAGTAGCTGTACATTTGTGTGATCGTCACTTTTAATGACATATGCCTATTATAAAGGAAATGTTTAAATGTCGTTTTTATGCAATTCTTGTAAAAATTAAGCTTTTTTTATATTTATACACAATTAAAGAAAATAAATCGAAACAGTTTGAATAATTGAATTTGCAGCGAATTTTCTGTTTATCCGGTTAATTCAACACAAAGTGTGTTTGTTATTTTTTAAAGCACCTTGTTTTAAGAATTACATGAAAATAGATCAACCGCCTCAAAAGTAGATTACATAATTTAAAGATTGAAATGTTGATCAATATGTATGGACGAAAATATTATAAAAATAAAAATATAATATGTGAATTTTGTATTTATATGTATAATATTGATATAACTATATGATATACCTATATGATATATTGGTATAAAAATATTATACAAACTTGAAATTATCTATAGCTTGTATAATTAACAATTCTACATAAACTAGAAATTCACATTATCAATTATTCAATTTTTCTCAAATTAGGTATATTATGTACATGTAATAATAATTTGTTTTTATATTTTATGATTATACAGAAATATAAAGTATGTTCCAGAATTAAGTAATCAGAACAAAAAAATAAAATTTCAAACCCATTCACGCACGCTGCAGGAATGTGAATGACAACCAGTTATAATGTTAAATACATCGTGGAAAGTTTAGAAATAATGTTTTCTAGATAGCTATCGCATCAGCATATATTATGAATATTGCAAATATGTACTACTTTTTCTTTAAATATAAAGCATCTTAACGTTCTTTCATTTATTGATTTTGAATACCGCAGTTCATAAAGAAAAAATAGATTCAACTCAAGATGATGCCAAATTATTAATATTGTGTTAATTGTCAAACCCGTTGAATAAATCTATATATTTCAATCTATAGACGTAAACTTTTAGACATTTAGAAAATTGTATATCTATACATACTATAGTACAGATTTAATTTTTATTTCAGAAAGTTATATGTTTGCATATTATACGATACTGTATTTCATTATTTGAAGAATAGTATTCCATTTTCTTTTAATATAATAATAGTATTAAATTAATTATTTAAATCAAAAGTCATTTCATTATTATATACATTGTATATTTGTGTATATATTATATTATATTATATTCCTATCCAAATATTTATTCTTCTGGGGTTTCAATAAACTTTATATTAAATATATAAATTAATTGTTACATTTTGGTTTAAAATTTATAAATAGACTCTAAGATTTATAAAATTTATATCGTTTTGTTATTTTCGACTATAAAAAAATTATTTCCTTCCAACAAAAAATGTACTCCACATGCTCCATTGAGCGACATAAACGATTAGGCGGTAACGAAATATTAACCAAGCTTAAACAAAATCTAATAATGCTACAGAACAATGGGTATTGTAAAAAAATCTTTGAGTAAGTTATGTAGTTGTCAAAATTATTATTCTCTATACGAAATATCCACTCAAATTCCTTTTAATAGAACAACAATTATTGCAAAAAAAAGCTTTTGCACTAATCTTTTACAACTAAATAACGTCTTGCATCGTCTAAAAGCAATTGCATTGTACTATTTATTTTCTTCATTACATATTAGCAAACTAATCCGTTGATTATAACTTTAGGTATTCAGCATGATGCAAATGCATATTGCACACTATAGTTATATTACTTATGTATGTAACATATATGTACATTATTTGTATTGTATTTACAAATATATGTAATTCTCAAATCTTACTTCTTGATTCCCTTTTATTGTGTTTTCCATATTAGCGTATGAACTAAAAAAGTAGTCATTGATAGAATGCATAGTATTTCGTCAACTAATGACACAACAATTACAACGGATTTAAGTATGCACTATAAACTATAATACTATCTATTTATAAATTAGTATATAACCCATATGGTATTAGTATTTGACTCCGTATATATTCTCAGTTTTGAAAACTTTCTTAAATTTCGACTTTGTGAAATTACTATTATTCTATAATAGTACACTCGAACATACATATCGTGGTGGATCACATATATATATTCATACTTTTAATACATGAGCGACTGGAACTTGTATTAATCAATTTCAAATGTTTTAGATGACCAATTCTGCCACAGAGACAGCGAATCAAACGTCTAGGTACATATATAAAAATAATTTAGGTATTTATTCGTAAGCCTTGCCTTCTTAAAAGGTATATTAAATGTATATTTGAATATGCCCAGATAAACTCTACTACCTAGGTAAATATTTAACTTATGTTTGTTAAAAATATATATACATTTGATTATTCACAACTATGTATTTGTTTAATTTCTTTATCGATTTACAATTTATCTTACTACTTGTCCTATATACATAGAAAATTCAGTTTTATTCCAAAATACCCAAACATATTAAATATTTCAGTTTCTGTTCCGAATTCAATTTAAAAATGACATTCTATCGAAATAATATGTAAGTCATATTTTCCAATAACTACAATATACTTCATAAATAAATCAATATTTGTATATCTAAAAACCAAATGAGCCAAATAAAAAACATATTTTAAATACTCGTAAATAAAAGGAATATGTCATTGGCAAATTATCCATTGGCAAAATTGCAAAATAATATGGAGATTTAAAATTTATTTTAGAGTAATAATCATTATTTTATGACTTCACTGAATCACTATATACATAGTGATCGAACATATATAATTTATTTTTAGATCAACTCTCAGTGGAAAACTGATAATTAAAAACGTCATTTGTCAGTTTTAAGCTTAACCGCTGATTATATACTTAACTATTTTTTAATTCAGTGTCTCTGTTTTTGAAAGACATATAAATATAAATTCTTCGATTGGATGACATGGAAAGATTTTCTTTCGTTTTACACACATTTTTGTATAAATATAACACAAATTTTATATGAGAATATATATTTTTTATAGTCAAAATTAATATTACACTAATAAAAACTTAAAATGCGTTTTTTAACTGATAATGTTTCTTCGTTATTATCGTGGTGATATGGCTGGTGTATGCAATTTGGAAAATACATTATTTAAGTATGTAATATAATCTATGGTACTCATTAGCTTTAAGTTACTTTTGCATATTATAAGAAAACATTATATTTATCGAAATAAGATATATTAATACAGGTATATTCCAGTGAACAATGACTGTAAGGCGTTATCGAATAATCCATTGATTGGAAGTAAAGTAATTCTCATAAAACGTCGGTAACATAAATGAGAAATATTCCTTTTAATGTTTCATGATGTATATATTTATATGTATGTATCGTTTGTCTTCATTTTATCTTGTAAAAGAAATTTTATTGATTGTAAGGTTGTCAATATTAAATCTAGCATCGTAACGGTAGCTATTTTATTGTTAAAAGAGAGAGATAAGTTCTTGAGTTCATGTTATTAAATAAATTTACTCAAGAAAAAAATCGGTAAGCTGTTGTGTAAATACTGTTATAGGCACAATATATAAACCTAATATATTGTTTTCTGTATGGCGGATATAATAAAAAATCACTTATATGTATGTATCACTAATATAATCTAAAATCTAAAAATATATTTCAATAACTTATTTTAGACATTTAAATAATTATAACTAGTTTTACAATAATTTTGATATATTTTATACACTTTATAGAATATTTCCAGATGCCTTTATATATCTCAGTTAACATTTACTTCGCTATTACAATAATGATATTCAAAAAAAGATGACTAGGAAGAACGGACTAAAGCAAACTCAACATGGGCTACAAATGGAAAGAGATCGGATCTATTCTATATCATGAGCAGATTCATGACCATGAAGGACAAGATTCGGATGACTCAAATTGCTTGTTCAGTAATTATGTGGAGATAAATGCAATTGTTATGGGTTATGGACTGAGATGGCGAAGATTTGGGTGTTTGTGAGAGGCTTGTTGCACTTCTTTGGCCTGTATCCTACAAGAGCAAAAATAAAAAATTGTAAAATATTTATATATTTGTATTGTTATTAAGCATAAGTTTATAAAGATATAAATATAATATTATTCATTTTAAATACGCTTATAAGAGGTGCTTCAATACATTTTCGGACTCGATATCAAAGCATTACCCTACACATATAATTTATGTAATTTTACGAACAATAGAAACACCTATTAGTGAGAAATTTCATTTGATATCTCTTTGGATACTATCATAATTCAAATTTAGAAAAACAAAGTCAAATAATGATGGAAACATGGAATAAAAACTAAATTTTATCTAAAATGAGATTTTATCAGATGTAAGAATGCGATGACTTTTTAGTACAATACTTTGTGAATTTATAAAGTTCAAATTGAAATTTTTATGCCCGGGCTAAAAGGGTTAAAAAATTATTCATTTTAAATAAAAATTATACTTTTGAAATTTTGGAGTAAAATTTACTTTTTCTGCTATTTTTCTAGTACCATTTTGACTTAGAATATCTAAATTTGAATTATCCATGGAGATATCAACTTAAAATTGTTACCAATATCTTAGATGTTTGGTGATTTCTATTGTTCATAAAAATACATAGATTATAATGTGTATAATATTGCTTTGATATCAAGTTCGAGAGCTTATTAAAGTATCCTCATAAAACCTCTCTTTTTATAATAAACCTTATTAGGTACATATGGATTTGGCAATTTCATATTATGCGAACTATGTTTTCTGCAATATTGAACTGTACATGATATAAATATTTCTATAATTGAGATTGTGTATATATATATATTTACTTCACAACGTTTTCTACTATTTTTATAATTTGTTAAAGCATATAAATATATACGATTATCATACGTTAAAATAATATGTATAAACATTTGTAATATAATATTGTTCTCAAAGTAGCTTTTTATTCTACTTATTTATAATATTAAATTATAGATTTTAAATCACCGATGTCTTTGAATCAAACTAGTTTGTGTATTTATACTGTATTATACATTCTATACCATGTGAAACCGCATACAAATATAGCATTACTTCATATCAAAGGAAAATATTTGTTTTGGAGTATATATAATGATTATATTAGTATATATTATATATACGTTACAGGTACAAAATACACCCTACGAGGGTAGGTATATCTACGAAATACAAAAAAATATTAAAATAATTGAAACCAGTGCCATTTTAACAGAAAACGAACATAACCAAATAAAATATCTAAAAATTTATTTAATTTTCGCATACAAAGATATACACAAATACAAAAAGTGAAAGCTTTAAGAATGTAACGAATAAAAAAGTATAAAAACTTGTTGAAGCTATAAACTGTTCATTAAGAGCTGATACATACATATGTATGTTTATATATATATTCCTTATAATGAGAGAGAGACGAGAAATTTGAACCAAGCAAAAAAAATAAATGTTTCGTATTGTTGGCCACTTATTGAATGATTTTAAAATTTATGCAAACTAGCAGAATTCATATACATAGATTATTATTATAGTATCATTTACCTTTTCCTTCATCTAGATTGAAATTAAAGTAATTGCTCTTTTAAATTAATCATGAAATATTGTTCCCGTTTGTTTCACTTCCGTGTCAAATTCTATAAACAAACATTATTTTTTTATAATTTAATGTATAACATGAAAGCATTACATTTTTAGGAGCTCATAATCAAACAATTTATATGACTTATATATCTATTATAATATGTACATACGTATATTTGTTTTAAATAAATTATATATCTCTGTATTATACTTACATATATATAGTTAGTTAGAAATTTGTTCCACTCTTCTATGAAATGAAACGAACTATTGTGCTAAAAATTACTATAACAATTAAAAACCTTGTGTAAGTTTTGTGTATATAAAAAAATGTATTGTCGTATAAACAGATAATGCCCAAACATCATGAGGAATATATCAGCTTTCTACAATATATTTTCTTTATAATTGTTTAATATTTTTGTTAAATAATTTTTAAATTGAATCCTATAAAATATGTTTTGTTATAAGAAATTAACAATGAGATGCACGATGTATTCTGAGTTTTGTATATTTATTTTATATTCCTAAATAAAATGATAACGTGAATTTAGCCATTTCATCTTTCCACTTTATTATATGTACATATAATATTTCTTAATGTAGAAACACATGTAGAGAGAGGAAGAACTGAAAGAAATAATTTTGAAATGTCACCCCTTCAAATAAATATATGTACAATAAACAAAGAAGAATCTGCTTGTTGTAAAACAAATTTATATTGTGGCAATATAGCTACGAGGATATATACATTTTCGTGTGCAAATTACTTGTATAAATATATAGGAATATATAAATATTCATGGACGAAAAAAAACTATTATAATAACTCTCTCCAAGTGTTGTGCAAAATATATGAATAATCGAGATATTTTCATATATGTACGTTTAAACAAAGTGCTTTATACTAAATTTACAAAATGTTTAATTATTATATTTGTTATTCAACAGTATATTTCAGTATTGATATGTAGGTAAGTAAATTGCTCTCTCTATACACACACATATATATATATATTATATTCTTATGAAATTAATTGCAATTTCTTAGTATACAAAATGCTATATTATATAGATATTATTTTCAAATATAATACAGCATTTATAAAAATATATATTTTAAAATAACAAATTCTTTAATATATACAAACAACAAAATATTTTGTTAGTTTAAAATGTTTTCTAGAAAAAATACCAAATAAATAGATAATTGTTGTTTCATCCCGAATTCATCACTGTAAACAACAAAATTATTGTTTAAAATAATACACAGATAAGTTAAATGAACATTATAAAAAAATATATTTATATTAATCCCAATAAAAGCTCAGGAATATTTACTTTTTATTTATTTAATTATATAGGGTAATTTCTGATATCTAATTAGTAATTCATATCATTCACATTATTTATATAAGCCACATATAAAAAAATAGATATTATAAATGTTCGAAAATTACAGGGAAATGCATCGGAGAAATAACTATAGTTAAAAATGATGTCTGATTTAGCAATTGAAATTATAAATGCATTTGATTGATAAGAACTATATTTTACTACGGCAAATATTATACCATTTGTACGAGTAAATATTCAAATCACTCATCTATATGACTACATTCTTTTACAAATATTTTGTAAATATATTGTAATCAAAATGGATATTTTATAAAATGTTGGTAATAATTTGTATAAATGCTGTCTCGTTTTTAAGAAAAAACTTTGAATTTATAATTAATTACAAACTTGACATTGTTTTTACAGCAAAATAAGAGGAAATACTTTCACAATAAATATTATTTTATTTTAAACAAATTTACGAATTTGAGAGTTAATACTAATCAGGTGGAGAGGATTTCAGAAGTAAAATAATTCCACAAAATCAAACTGATCAAGTGTATTTTATGGTAAGTTTTATCTGCAAACAAACACAATCAAAGTATCAACAGTATTTTTTTTTATTGGATAATCAAATTCAGGGCCAAAAATATGCGAAACAAAGCTTTTGTACATACAATTTATACAAGCATTTTTATACGGAATCTACATCGAGAAAACCTAAATTGATATTAAATCTGTGCACAAAGTTAACTCATTTTTAACAACATCTATGTCGAAGCAAAAGCATGTAAAATAGTAAAAATTTCTTCGATATAAGAATGGAGTGAATCGAGATATTCAAAAATATTCAAATTTATACGGATCAATTGTGGACGGTCCACCACCAAGTCACGACCGGTGTGATGACTGATCGAAACAAGAATTATTCCTCATAAGAATTCTGAACTAGATTTGAATACATTATTTTCTCAGTTAATATAATATAATCTCCGATATTTCACATTTTGCATTTATGCAAATTCCTCACTAATAGATAACAAATGCAGTTATCCAATGTTGGAACTTTTTGGAGTTTGCCTGCAATGCTATACTATGACTTAAATATGGAGATAATTCTATATATGTATATTTGTCACTTGCTTCAGATAAGGAAACAAATACATAAAAATGACAAATTTTCTCATCTTTTTTTATTAAAATAATGTATAATATACATATACTCAATTCTGTATTATAAATGAAATGGTAAAAAAATGTTTTTTTTCTAAAAAAATATTTTTCTGTTTTCACAAAACCATTTTCTGAGTATAAGTTTCAATTTGCATACTGTGTTTGTCATTTGTATCTATGATGTTAAAGAAAACTAGCTATGGTATATTCCTTGTTGAAATAAATCATCCAGAAGTTTAATTAAATTTTAAGAATCAATCCACCTTTCTTCTCTCATTTGTTAAAGTTTCTTAAAATAGAAAATTGATAGTGATATATGTTATATTATGTACAGGTTTTGACTTGAATTTACATTGAACCTTATAAGAAGATATATGAAAAATTCTGTAAAACATACAGTAAAATTCTGTTTGGAAATAATATGGTTTTCCAGTTAAGCATATGGGGTAATATATTACGGAGTTCATGTGTTTAATTTGCGTTAAAACTTTACTATAATGAATTATATTGCAAAATTAACTAAATGTATTAAGTGATAAATATTTAACACTATGTTCATAGTAAAATATTACTAGAAATTATTGTTGATATAAATTAGGCATAAATTTTACTATTATCCTATTTTTAAATGTCTTCTATTGTTTACGATACTCATTAGTGCATTCGAATCATGAAGCAATAAAAAAATTAATGGTACACGAATGGTTACAGGAAGGATTTAATTGTATTGCGTAATAGTCTTTATAAATATTTAAGTAAATAATTATTCTATCTAATGTAGAAAAAAGATTACATCAATCAATTATTTTTAAATTTTAAGTTTCCTACTTTTTTGGTGGGTCGTAAGTAATATACATTAATTTGACTAAAAACATAATACTAATTATTTTTAAATCAAATTCATAGTATTTAAATAAATTTTAAACAATTAAATAACAGTAAAGTATCAAAGTACTTTAAGATTTTCATACATAAGTTCCTAAGCTCCTTTTTTATTAAATGGCTATAGACATACATATATATCTAGCTAAGATGGCTTTATAAAACAAACTATCTTATAACTGTATTACATTTTAAAGTATTAGTACCTATTCGAACCAAACACGTCGCGACGGATGGGAAACTTAAATTCATATCAAGTGCATAATACTACTGTACAATCGTTTTCTATATACAGATTATGCAGCCTGGTAAATATAGATATTCATCATGCATAAAATTACGAATTTTCCACTTCTGTTTTGACGCGTGGCGACGCACCACCCGTGCTACTTTCGGTATAAATTTTACCATAAGATGTAATACTATTCTACTTTGTTTGATGTGGCGAAATATCTTAATAGCATTACTTCAAATATATAAATATGTATCTGAGTATGTTATATAAATCAATATTTATCAAAATTAAAAGGGATAACATGTCTCGATATAAATAATTAAGAAAAATTCGTTGAGAAAGTGTACATATTATTTATATTGATTGTAACCAACTTTTTTAAAGAGTCAAAATTAAAAGAATAATGGCTTCCGATTTAAAATCAATTGAATTATTATCATTGGTAATGCACACATACAAATAAATAGTTCTAACCAATCAATTTTATATTCGTGTATGCTTACGATATTAAGAATATATTTGTAATAGTATATACATATACATATATTTAAACTCATGGATTATACATTTCAATAAATATATTTTTTATTATTCTTTCCCGTGTAAGACTTGTAAAATTTATTAAGGGGATAATATGTTGTTAAGTGATTTTTTGGATTTATTGTAACTTCCAAAAGGTAAAACTTTAATCTTTCTAAATTTATGACAATTTATACATCACACAATAAAAGTAGAATAAAAAAATAACCACTAGAAAGCATACACTTTGTGTCTTTCGATGCATACATTTTAAATTTGTGATAATATCAATTCTATGGCATTGATTGGGAAGAAAGAATTTGTTGTGAATAGAGAATGTAACATTACAAGAAAAAGTGTTGTTACACTTTAGAAATTTACATTATAAAGACAACTTTGCTTGACTAACATAATATGAATGTTGTAAAACGTCAAAATGGTTGGCCTTATCTTCTTGTATCGTTTTGCATTCTTTCCAGTCAGCTATGCAGGTCGCATATCTGCTTAGTATAATCTGACAGGCCCTATGTAGAAAAGGGTATTTAGATGAGATACTGAAGTAGATCCAGTCTTGCAATACTTACTTAGTCGATTCAAACGTGTGTGACGACGGGCATCATACAACTCATATAGGAACCATCGAAGTCTCCTTTCTTAGGTTTTTTGTGGTCTTCGTCTGTAAATTCAAAATACTAAGCTTATACTTGACAATTAAATGAATATATATATAATTACTTGAAATTTACAAACAACTTAAAAGCATTAAAATTGGGAAGCAAGAATTAAAATTTACAAGAAATAGTATGCGTAATGAAAACAAATTCTCAAAGAAAGAATCTGTTTGTGTACATGAAAATAATTTGTTTACATAAAAAATAATAACTTATTTTTATTTTATTTTAAATATTTCTAATATTAATATTTTAAGTTTAAGTTATTATTTAAAATTTGCATCCTGATTTAAAACATCAAGAATTCAGTTTGAAAGACTGTTTAAAAGATTTCTCTGGATTCGTAGAAAGGAATTAGAGAATATAATACTTTTAGTGTCTCTTGATATACATGTATTCTTCAATCTTGCTTTTGAGCTTGATATTTATGCTTCTACAATCCAAAAAATCTTGCGGATTATTATACAATTTTATAAAAAATCTTATTTATAGCTTTATGATTTATAATTTCAGTTTTCATGTTAAAGTTTTTTCATATTATTCATATACTGAGTATTGTTGCATAGTAAATGTAATATTTTTTTAAAATCAACAAAAAAAATTTAAAAGTTTAATTTTTTTAAATAAGTTTACAGTTGTTTTTTAATTTTTCTACAATAAAATAGTATTATACTTTAATATATTCGGCTCAATAAAATAATAAGTTTCATAAAAAAATTAAACTTTTAACAAATTTTATAAATATAGTATTAAAATATTAGTCTAATTTTTTAAATTGAATCTGTTTGAGGACGTACAAATTAATGTCAAAATTAAGTTGTCAATATGATATATTTTTGAATTTATGTTTAATTCTTATAATATTATCTTAACTACATTTTTTTACCTTCCTGGTTTTATTTAAAATATTAAATGTAACCCAGCTGTTTTAGAAATTATGAAAAGAAATAATTCTCCCTTATATTATACGTACCATAATGAAAACTTTTGTTTTTCTCTACAAATTCAAATATTTCTTTTACTGCTAAACGTTAAAGATACGTATTAAATTACAATTAAACAACATTAAATGCTTGAAAACAACTTCTTTGTAGCTTTTGTAGTTTCCTTAATGTACAACTCTTTAAAAAAAATAAGATGTCGAAAGTAAATACATACATACTTGATGTTGAGTTTAAATAGGCGGGGGACGGATGAACAAATTTTCTGCATTAGCATGAAACTGACTGTGAGAGATTGATGTAACTAATATTAGATTCAATTTCTAACACAGCTGTATCAAGTTTGCCCAGCAAAGACAGACTGTGTACAAGACCGGAAATTACTTCTAATGTGCCTTTTTCATATTCCGGCTTCGCAAAGAATTGTTTATTTTTATCACCGTGCTAATTAACAATTATTGATTATTTGCGAAATATGTGCATATATGTATATAAAAAGGGACGTTCCGTAAGAAGTATAGAAACGAGAACAAGTGTATTTTCCTCAGTTCTTATAAAGCTGTTATACGTAGGAAAATTCACAGGACGTTTGTTTATTCAAATAAGGAGATATAAATATCAGCTTATATTTCCAAGTCAACATGATATTATACACTTATGTTTACATGTTGATTGAAATGTCTATTTTTTCATGATGTCTTCATTAGTAGAAACAACATCTCTAGTCTGTCCTGTTTTTTTCATATATAAATTATACAAGGAAATTTAATGTGTGATATTTCTTCTCTTATAATTTTTATAACCAAAGTGTTCAATATCATTCTTATCTCACCTTTGCACAAAAAGAAAATCCGTGTTCTTAAGAAACATGAAACATACCATGCCCTTACCAATTTAAAGCACGTTAAAGGCTTTCTTCATCCCTATCTTAAATTTTTTCCATATCCCCTTTTTGCTGTATTGGGTTTATTATTACTTCCATACATTTGTAGAATGCTTCAATTCTAAACATAAAACAAAATATGTTTAAATAAAGCTTTCGTAATGTCGAAAAAAACTATAAAATATATTTTGAACATACATATTCTAGAACATCACAATATTGCTTTAAATTATGTTTAGGTTCATGTTTGAAAATTCATTACGATGTTTGTTTTAACTGCAAAGTATAAGGACCTAATCATAATCAAATATATAGCTAAATTGAAAGAAACAATGATTAAGCAAGATCTTTCGTTCCACATTGAATATCTTTAATAAAACAAAAATTATAATAAAGAATATATATTATATGTATATATACTGTTATACTTTATATACCTGTTATAACAAATATGTAGGTATGAATTAAGTATAAGGTTACAAATATAGTATATAAATATTAAAATAGGCATCTCGAAAGTAATCAAAAAGAAGAATGGTATTATATATGCAAGCATTATAAAATAAGTATAAGTTTTAATTCTGCCATACCCTGTAATATAGGTGCATAAATGGACAAAAAGAAGTCGCGAACTTGCTTTAAAAGTATATGCGTGTATTTAAACCAATGTGTGAACAGCTTTCTCAACCTGAACATTTATGTCATCATTATAATATTAATTGTATACTATTATTGTATTGCGTACTTAAGTATTATACATTATTTATCCTGAATATAAATAATTTTTATAAAACAACGGTTTGAAAAAAAATTATAATAATGTAATAGTCTAACTTTATATTATCAAGCAATGAAGCTCATATCTATTTTCATGACACAATATATATTAACGGGTGATTCATATCAATGCATTGCTTTAGTTAAATTTTTAATTTAACTGTTTGAATCACTGTATAATGTAT
Source organism: Invenusta paracnida (assembly GCA_036023295.1). Classification (NCBI taxonomy): domain Eukaryota; kingdom Metazoa; phylum Platyhelminthes; order Proseriata; family Coelogynoporidae; genus Invenusta; species Invenusta paracnida. The sequence goes on from JAYRBW010082904.1 coordinate 20,321, forward strand.
ATATGTAGATTAAAATAGATTTTGTGAGAAGATAATATGTTCTCACACAGCTACCAAATATTTAGTTCTATAAGAAAGGGGTCGGTATATATATGTATATGCATCCAATTTATACACATTACATTTATTATATTAATTTCATATACATAAATAAATAAATGTATTTATAAATTAACTGCATATGTATACTGCCCTTCTTTTTAATTTATAATACAATATTTGTCATATTTGGTTCAATTAAAATAATAAAAGGCTGTAAATTATACGTATGTATTTATTCATTCATTTGTAATAATTTATTACATATTTTATTCGCTATATACTATTAGGATGGTGTAACACAGTATTATTAAATAATTTAATAAGATTTTGATTTATCCATTGCTTCTTAATGGCATAATTGCGTCATCATAAATACATTTTCTTATTAATATAGTAACCCTGTATAGAGTGTTAAAACGATGTTATTGCTGAAAAGAATTGTTTAACCTCATTCCTAATGGGAGTGCGAGAGGGCCTTTAACGCAACACCGGTCATGTATTTTTATTATGGTAGGTATAATAAACCATAGATATTCGTTTTACTTTATAAATACTGTATATATTGATTAATTTTTTATGGTATAAACAAATGGAGCAATACAAGTCTCCATGACTTTCCAAAAAAATGTTTTACAACTTTATTGTTACATTCACTATTGTGCATACACTAGGGGGTGATCAAGTCACCATGCCTAAAATACACGCTTCTTGTCAAATATGAGTAAAACCAATTTTTAAATATATAAATGGATATATTTCTAGAAATGAATGAAACCCTGTTTGAATACTCATTGGTTTCATCATAGAGTAATTAAACACAGCGATTTCACTCCTATTAATTTCATTCTACATCACCCTGTAAATTATCGGTAAAAGAAAATAGTTTTATTTTAAACAATTTCATGTAAATGAGTTACAAAAAAGTAGTATCGAATATTTTTATTAAATTAATTTAAATAGCAAATATATATTTTCATGCATATTTCTAGTTAAAATACAAAACCAATGTTGTTAAATAGTCGGCTCCTACATATACCTCAGATTTAAATTAATGATATAACTTTTAAAAATTAGGCAAATATTTCATATAAAAACTACTTTTTCGAATAACAAAAAATTAACTTAAACGGATTTCAAAGGAAAAGTAATTAAATGGGATATAAATAGTTTTATTCACCCAATTCAATATATTAAATATAACATTGAATTGCATATTGCACTAGAGACTATACGTTAGTTTTATTAATTCAATATGGCATTACATATAATATATTTATATATTGTTTCTAAAAGACGAATGATAAACTAAATTTACTAATTAAATTTGTTTAATTAATTTATTTTCGTCTGTCACATGCTACTATATTTTTCCTTGTATTTGATTACTATGAAGTTCTTAATTATTAAATTAGAAGGCTACTCCTAACAAGGATAGACAATTTGACAATTTGTGTGAAAGAAGATAAAGTCGTCCATCTATAACCTATTAAGTAGGTACCTATATCAACAGAGTATAAATTTAGAAGAAGCAATGAAATAAACAATAATAGTAGTGTACACGAGAAGAACGAACGAATAGTATAGTAAAAGCAATTCAAAATAAATTGAAAACAATAATCTTAAAGTAAATCCTGTGAAACAATACAATGCCCTGCTTATCAGTTATACTAAAGGCGACTGGCTTCCGAAGAAATTGGGATCTGCCAACCAGATCCTGTGACGTCACAATACAGTTTCACCAATGAGAAACCGCAGATCACCTACAGTAATCTACAACACTCAAAAGCAACAACATAACAGGTTAAAATATTGAGAGACTAAATGCTTTTCACGCATAATATTGTAGTCTGAAAAAGACAAAGATGAAGTCAAATTCTTCCTACTAATTATAGCACAGGTGTTATTTCTCTTTATTTCAGATTGACACTGATCATTAAGACGCGGCATTAATTGCCAGCAATTCGAGACTACAAACCTCCGGAAGAATATTTGCAACTTATAGTTAAAAATTCCAGAATATCTTCCTCGCGGTCTATGAAAACGTCAAACCATCTCGTGTGTTAATGTGAATAATCCTCTCCTTAAAAAGTCATCTCCGCAAATTTAGCTCCGTGTTGCCCTTCATCGACAAAGAAGACTGTGATCTTACGCGCTCGGCCTTTGATGCGCAAACAAGGCCACCCTAGTCTCTCTATTCTTGGCTGTGCCACCACCACCGCCGCCGCACAAGCTGAGTGCCGCAATCGTTCTTCGAATCGATCGTTCTTCCCAACCACCAGCATCTTCACTACAATTCGGTTCCGCTGCTCCAGACGATCTGGCGTTGAAAAACGGGAATTCCTCGTCTCAGGTAAATTTGTGTGTATAACAATTTTTGTAATACCCGGATCCAAAATAAACAATGGTATGATTTTTCATAGTTATTTAGAATTATATTATATTTTGCATTTGCGTAAGAGCTATGCTATTTTTCTAATTATAATATCCATCTAAAAATAGGTTTAGAGTTTAGTTTTTGTTTTTATAATTGACGTTTTACAATTAAAGCCACAAGTTTGCTTAGCTAAGTTATATACTTGCATTATGTATTTATTTATATTATTAATAAAGGAAAAAAGGTAAAATACTAAAACTGTTATGTTAAAAGTATGTGACAATAAAAAAAACTAGAATGACATGTGACAGTAACCTTTAATAAAGGTTACTGTCACATGTCATTCTAGTTTTTTTTGTATTTAGTTCAAGCC
>JAYRBW010082915.1:0-46446 GCA_036023295.1 Invenusta paracnida
CCAATGCTATAAAGAAAAACGATAGAATTGCTCTTGTAAACACAGGCAAAATTCTATATAGTGACAGGGCGCGTCATATTTGACCTATATGCAAAATTCTTTAAAAAATTACTTTTGTAAAGACGGTTAATAAAAACAGACCACGCGGAGTCTATTTTTAGAAAATAAAGTCTAATTCTATATAGCATTGCAATAAAATTGCTCTTGTGATACGGGCCTATATCTCTGAACAGCATGCAGTATTGTAATTTCGTTTTTCAATTTATTATAATTATTTACTTATACAGGCAATTTGTAGTGCACTACTCTTAATTTTAATAGTAGTATACAATCTTAAGCCATATTTTTATTTACTTTAGTTATATTTTTGCATACATCGATTTTAATTGTATTATTATACCAATTAATTGGGTTCTAACTACACACAACGTTTCCGTATATTTTCTTTGTTTACATTTCTCTTGACACAGGAATGTCTCCAGTTGGTACACACGGCTGAACATGCTGTCCTCCTGGGCACAAGTCCCGAGATGCGGTCCCGCTTAGATCCAGTCCTCTTGGCGGGCTGCGCCTCTCTCCTCAGGCACCTGGCCTGCGGGGGCCTGGGCGTCGACTCTGACACCGTATGGAACACTGGAACCTCGGGACATGCCGCTCGTCTGGCTGTGGGCCAGGTGGTTCAGTTGGCTCACTCGGTGGCTCAGGGTCAGCTTCGAAATGCCTTTGCGCTGGTGAGAGATTGGAGATTTCTAAGTTCACCGCCGAAATAATATTTAGTTTATCTTATGAGCACAGTTTACCAGTCCGTTTTAATTGGCGGCCTAACTATATTTAAAAAAGTGAATTTGATGTCTAAAATCAATATATTTTTTAGAAACGTTACCGAATTAGTAAAGATTAGCAAAATACATTAATGGCTAATACATTGATGCACATGCAACACAGTAACACACACACACACATCTTCCCGTGAGACAGGTGCGTCCTCCCGGTCACCACGCCGAAGCAGGCCAGGCAGTGGGCTTCTGCTTCTTCAACTCCGTCGCCATCGCTGCTCGCTCTCTCATCGCCTCGGGCCTGGCTTCTCGCGTTCTCATTGTCGACTGGGACGTGCACCATGGCAACGGGAGCCAGGCGGCCTTCCTAGCCGACCCCGCAGTCCTCTACATGTCCCTTCACAGGTTCGATGGCGGCTGCTTCTTCCCTGGGACGGGCGCTGTCCAGGAGGTGGGCATTGCGGGGGCCCAAGGACGCACTGTCAATGTGGCCTGGTCTTCGCAGGCGGGTCAGGGACAACAGGTATGTTGAGCTTTGAAAAAGGGGAGAACTTATGAGCGAGGTTAGTTTGAGCATCCTTCTTGCTGAGGTATATACAAGTTTTTATATTCGGGTTTTTTAATTAAGTGTTTTTAATTTCTTTAATCTTTGTGCTTACTTAGTACTTATGTAAAAAACGTTATATAATAAACTCTTTTTGTTTTAGACTACTGCTGCATATGACTAGTAGAACAATAATTGAGTACATCTTAAACATGTTATTTTATTTTATTTTATTTCATATTATATTATTATTATTATTATTATTATTATTATTATTCATTAGTTTTCATTAATAGCTATATTTAATCTAATGTAAGAAAACATATCTTTAATTAAATTAACTGAAACGGTTCTTGATTTTTAACAACGTAAAACAAACTCAACTAACAACTTAATCTCACTCACAAATACCTCACCAATACCTCAGTCATTGGACCACACTTCTGTGACGTCAGCAAGCAGTAGTCCAGGCCCACTGTCCAATAGCTGGGCCGGCGGTGGTGACTCGTCGCCTCACGTGCACGACTCCGACTGGTCGGCCGGTGGAAGTGAACAGCCAATCGGGGACGCCGAGTACATTTCCGCCTTTCGCAGTATTCTCCTGCCAATCGCGGCGGAGTTTGCGCCTCAGATTGTCCTGGTGTCGGCGGGCTTCGACATCGCACCGGGTCACTCGGATTCCTTGGGCGGATACCGGGTTTCGCCAGCTGCGTGCTTCTGGATGACTCGACAGGTGAGAACACAATGCAGGGCGCTTTAGTAAACTCTTAAAGTTGGACTACAATTCTATTGAAGCAGCTAAATAGGCTTTGTGTCCTATAAAACATTACTTGTAAATTTCGTTCACGCACATACAAAATACTGCCTAGTTATTCTCTAAACTGCTCTGATTGGCCTACTGGTCGTCTCTTCTCCTCCAATCACATGGTAGCTCATGCGGCTCGCAGAAGGGCGCCTGGTTCTCGCACTTGAAGGCGGCTACAACCTCGCCTCCCTTGCTCTCTGCTCCGAGGCCTGTCTTCGCGCGTTGCTAGGGCCGCCACCGCTTCCGGGTCACCTTGACGACGACCTCACAGCGGGCTGGTGCCACCCGAAGAATGCTCCCTCCGCCACCGCGGCGGGCGATGAGTTGAGCGCGCTACTGACGATACCGCCCGCGGAGTTGCACCGTCAGCCGAGCCCCTCGGCCGTGCGTGTTCTGGTGGACCTTCTTTACTGTCAGCGCCCCTATTGGGAGAGCCTACGGGCGGTGGACCAATCGCAGATTGCCACGTCACACGCCGTCTATCTAGCCAGCAAGTCACAGGCTAGCTCATTGCTTAAGATGCTCGCGGGTCTGTGTATGGATAATCGATGAGCCAATCAAAGAGCTCGCCTCCCTTTAAACATATTCGTCCTTCCTGCCGTTACAAAAATCTGACTTTTTTTTTATTGTGTCATGACCCGTTCATATTGTAATAAAAATGGCGACTTTCCAGTAACTGGACAGCAATTAGGGATTACCTCCAAAAGAGTGGTCAAAACAATCGAAATTTACCATTTTCTCGCCTTTCGTCGTGGCACATCCTGCAAGTATATCATTAAAAAAACGCCTAATTTTGACAGTTGACTTAATTGTGGGTCCAGTGCTAGAAGGCAGTCGCCACTATAGTTGACATGCACGTTACTTACAGGCAGGGTTTCTCTGGGTGAGCACACAACTCTATAGGAATGATATTCTTGGACATTAAGGAACTATATATTTAAGACAAAATGTGGGTTTGTGTTGAACAAAGCTTGCTGTGTTCTTGTAATATAATCGCCAATAACAACAGTGTAACTTATTATTAGGAATCTATAGAGTTCATTTTTCTTTTGTATTGCTTAACATAATGCTTATTACGTCATAAACGATGTGTCGCATAATATAGAGGTATAATTTTCCTAGATTTAGAAACAGTCCTATTTATACTGAACCAGATTACTATTCAATAGCATGACCCACCCGATTTCCATTGAAGTATAATATGTATTATGAGGTCTGCGAAGTTTAAAAATAGATTTCTTCAATTATATGTTTTATTCGAATAGTGTGTATTTATTTTTAAACGCACACTTCACATGCTGTATTCCTTCTAATGAGAGCTTTTACGCAATACATATTACGTCATCAACTGCCATATGCAGACCGTATTATTGAGTTATTATGGAACAACCAACTATTCTCTTGTGTACGATAATATAATATTAACACGTGATATATATATACACTAGTGTGCAAAAGTGTGTCCCCCTTTATTATATTATTATTATTATTATTGAAATATGCCTAAATCTTCACTTTTAGAACGGTAATAGAAGTTAGTTATCCTAACTATAGAAATAGGAGTGATTAGACGAGAAACAGCAAGCCACAATTGAGTGCAACTTCGTCGACGGAGTAAGACCCGACATCCAATCATAATGCTGCACAAAATCACGTGACTACACGAGGAAACAACTACAATAAGCCAGTTTAATTTGGATATTATAGTAGTTACAGGTTTTCCGTAATGTTATTGAAATTATTTTTTCTTAGCTAAGACATCTGCAGCGGAATCATGATACATTCGTCCCAATTTTGCAGGTATAAAATGCGCTATACTTATTTGCAGTCTATAAATAGCTCTGGAATTTTCCCGTCTAGTGATGATCGACGCTTGCACTCTCAATTTCGATGAGTCATTATAGCCGTGCTACTTCTATCTAACTCACATTTCTATGAGCCTATATTGATTTTTCAGTTTGCAGCGTTTCTGTACGCGTTTGGCGGGGGTGGCAAGACTTTTGCACGGTAGTGTATATTAGACAGGTATTTTTGACACAATTGTCGATAATGTGCAATACTAACAGTCCCTTTAGACTTCTCTAATAATCCTACATTGGCTCTAAAATTGGTTTTGCTGTTTTATTTGTTAAGTTAGGCAGATTGAGTGTTTTCTAGCCCGGTTACTATCCTGCCATGATGATCATCAAGTTAAAGTCTAATTGAAAGCTACCCCTTATTAAGCATATATGCCATTGAAGCTAACATTATTTAATCACAATTTTCTTTTCTCCTGGGTTCATATTTGTTTTTTAATAATTATAATTTAGAGAATAAAAACACACAAAAGTTGCATTTTTATCAGTTTCAAATTTACAAAATTTTACCGAAATCTTAGTTGTTTTTTTTGTCAATTTGCGAGGCTACCTTTGCTCCTCATTTGACGCTGATCATGTATGTAACAATAGTAACCGAGGCAGCATTTCCCCTGCTTGGTCGAGTGTACAATTGTATGAATCCATCGTCGAAGCGATGTACAATAATATTGTTGTCATAGAGAGACACTTCATGACACAATCTTCTCCTAAGTATTGGTACCTCCACTTTCAGCTTATTTTCCACAAAGTCAAATATTACTATTTATTATATATATATATACACAGATACAGATAGAAATATTAATTGCGCACAATCTTCTTTATGAGAGATGGCATAATAAACCAATTTTCTTATCATACAGTAGCCTACTCTACATACGGCGAGAGATAATAGATATATTATTATTATTATTATTATTATTATTATTACAGACCCTCAATTTTATACAATTGTTCATTTTTATTAGTCGAAACAGTTCTTTTTTTCCCGCTTCTTTAGGAATCGAAGGCATTATTTGTTGATGCGCGTTCAAGTTGACATTATAGAGTAAATCTAAGATTCTGTTTATTGGGAGATACCCCCTTTTTGCCATGTCTACGAATTTCCGCTATTGTAGAAGTATGTACACCAGCTTTAAGTCACTTCAAATGTTGCGGTCTTGTTCTCATAATACATACATATATACATACATACATACATACTCCCCATCAGGTGTGTATACATAATTGATTTCCTCTGATCTACGCTAAGCTACGCCATTCCAATTTATCTATATTGTTGTTATTATAACCTTTTTTCTATTCAATTTACCTAGAAAGATACGCACACACGGGAGTGGTCATTCAGTAAGGCGGTCATTCGGTCGATTGTGTTTGTTTGTCCAAATATACGCCATTCTTGTCAGAAATGAAGAGAGTAAGACGAGTTAAAGAGTTGTACTTATTATTATTATTATTATTATTACTTTGATCTGATTCAAAAATTGACAATTCTAGTTAAGTGCTTACTAAGCATTTACTAAGTTAACTATGTTTAAGTAAGTGCTTAGTAAGTTTATCCTGCTTCGAAGCACACTTACTAATTCTTCTTTAGTGTTTTAGTGTTGTGCTCAGGGAGTTCGCTATATTATGTCTCTGTTGTTTTACTCCGGGTCACTATTTAAGTTTTATTTCTATTTAAAAAGAATTCTTTATACGACTCGTTTGGGCTTAACATATAATTCAACTGAATGACCGTTGATGACTGCGACCCGTCAACAATAATCTGGAAATGACACTATGGTGGCATGCATTTACATAACTTACAAAGGACTCTAGCGATTGATTTAAATCTTGTTACCAAGCTGATGCCTGATTTTGGCAATTTTGATAACTTACTTTTTTTCTGTACCCCTCGACTCCTTTTACTATTTTATCCATTTTTCAATGATTCGTTATCCCCGCTTGCACTTCGAAATTCGAAATATTTATTAATTATTAAGGCTTATTTTTACATGAAAATTGATAAAACGATGCCGCTTTTTTGTTGTTAATAATACGAGTGTTTGAGTAGTCAACGAGAGTTGAGGCTAAATATGGTTAAAGCAAAGTGGGATCACCGATGAGCCAGCCCTAAGTAGAACAGAGGCGACACAACATAACAGAGTATTTATACCTATACACGTAAAATCGGTTGACTTCTCAAGCAATTAATTTATTAATGCCCCTTTTCTGTTTACATAATTGTAAACAGATTTATAACAAAAAGCCTGATTCCGTTAGAAGAAATCGATAATGGAACTATATTACGTCAGTGGGGTTGCCTGTGTCATCTCTGTTCTTTGCTACTACACTTACTCTCGAGCTCCCTGTAAATACAGCTTCCAGAAAACAATCAAACCACGCTAGTCCATGTCACAAAGCTGTTGTTATATTGACTGACCTTCTTTTCTAAGGCTAAGTAGAAAGTTGCGCACACATCTGCCAATATATGATAACTTGTAGGTTGAATGTATTTCCCATTTTCTCTTATATTGTCCTATTTTGATCGCTTACAACAACTTAAGAGTTACAAACTTAATTATTCCAACTATTTTCTTTGTTTTGCCCGTCACATCATTTTTTTACTCTCTATTGTACAGGCGTTACTTTTTGACCTTATTTTGTTAAAATAATATTGATTTACTGACGTTTTCCCCGACCACATGGGCTGGCTACTGTTGTCTTTTGTATTTAGAATCATCGTGCGCGTTTCTCTTTATTTCTTTGTTTTTGATTATTTGTTTATTTGTTGGTAAATATTTGTGTATATGTATATATCATATAATATAGTATTGGGATTTGTTTTGTATAACGAGTATTGCCTGCCCCCCCCCCCCCATTATTTCCTCCTTTGTTTGTTCCAGGTATTTTCTGTGTAATTTCTTGCGTCTTCTTTTGATTTTGCATTTGTTTGGAGTTGTTGGAAGTGTTATAATGGAAGTGTAATGATTCTCTCCGAAAGCTTTCTATATATATATATATGTAGTAGAGTAAACTTGTTTTGACTTGATTGTGCTCGACGCTATGTCCTTGTTTGTGATTTTATTGAGATGTTCTAGTTGCCATTCTTCCTCATTTCCACCTGAATCCCCTCCCCCCCCCTCCCCCCTTTTTTGTTCATAAGACTATCGCTAGAGCTGTGAAGTTTAGTATCTGTGACCGACTTGACTCTGACATATATGTTCATTTTGTCTGTAAGTACAACATCGACGACACCCCTCCTACATACACCTTACCCATCATTTAAAATAGTACTGATTTATTTTTATTAGTGTCATACATGCCTGCCTGCGCATAGCACACTATTATAATATATATCCTATACAGAACACTTGCCAATAATTTCTTGTATTTTTGAATTTTGTACTTTATTCACTGGTAATAGTGTGTGTATATTGTGCTATATTTCTCTAATTGTATTTACTATATAGTAATGCGACATGACCTATATAAGGACAATCGATACTGTGTAATGAAAGATATCTTATTTATTCAAAGATTATGTTATTATTATTATTATATGATGTACATTGTATTGTATTGTATTGTCAGGAAAATACAAGTTAGATTTTATGCCACATAGTTCATGGCTTCTTTGGTGGTCTTCAATCGGGAAGAAATGAGCTTTCAAAAGTATTGATTTATTTATTTGGAGCTTTAAGTTTCTAGTCAGACGTATATAGTATAATAAAATAGCATAATCAAATTTAAAAAAATCATTTTAAGCGTATTTTTGGACCTATTGTGTTTTATTTTAATTTCTCTTTTATACTTTTTACGTTTTTATAAATTGTACCCACCACCCTAGTAAGCAGGAGTACATTTTTAGTAAATTATTCTTCATAGAACAAAAGCTCCATTTATGCAATAAACAAACGAATAACTTGTTTGTCAATATTATATTTCGATTTTTGAAAACAATTTATACACATACAAAAAGATTCGAAAAAAAAGTTAAAATGCAATGGTGATCTATTTATAAATGGAATTCTAAGAATTTACTATAAATGTAGTAAATATTTCATAAAAAATTTTGTGAGTTTCTTAGTTGATACATCAACTAAAAACAATACAGGTAATCTATGTATGGCAAAATTACTTTTTTTAACAGCAAAACGGCACTATTTAGTGATGTATATAAAATGTATGTACTCCAGTAATAATTCTTATTATAATACATTGAACTGTAAGATAGAAAGTTCACACAACAATCAAAGTATGTAACATCAAATATTTAGAGACAAAACAATTACCTACAGATGATTGTTTCAGCATTAATAATAAATGTTTTAATAAAGTAAATATGTATCTGTACACGTCGTGGTTACGCTAAATGCAACGTTGGCAAAGCCTAAATTTGACTTATATATACTAGAATATGACAAGCTATATACAAAACATCCACAAATTAGAAGAAAGGATTACATATCGTGCCTTGGCAATCTAAGTAAACATTTCTAAACAAATACAATTTACACTGATATACATAATATTATAAGTTATTGAAAGATAATTTTAATATTTTGTAGTTGACGGACATTAAACCAAACGCTGTATACATGCATAGGTATATTATATATATATATATACACTTTTTCCGACGTTTAATTATAGATGGCATTCAGAATAAGATAACTCTACTGGAAGGATTACGTTGTTAAAATACAGCTTAGGTACGAGATAAGAATACAGGTTACTATAAAAGAATAGCAGAACTCCTGTTCACAGTATGCAAGAATGTACAAGCAAATAAAGTTAAACAGATTAAAAGGGAAGTCTTAATTTATACTTGTTTTTTCAGATTCATTTGTTTATCATTGTGTTACTTTGTAACTGGTGATAAACAATCGTGTTTTGATTACCTTTATCGAAAATCGGTTGGTTTTGTTAGCTATTATTATACATTTCACTACTATTTATTAAATTATCTAGATAACATTTTAGATAATTACAGGACAAAATAACTTAGTATCAACAAATATATAAACTAAAAGAATTAATAATAATAATTATTATAATAAATTTATAATATATAGCTTGACACCAGTTGCTAAGTAAACAAGGTGATAAACAAACGAATCTGATTGGTTGTAAGCATTTTTGCACACAAGTGTATTAGTCTTCATATATGAAATAAAAGACTGTATTATCTTTAAATTTATGTTGCTTTTATATATTTTCCCTTCTTTTGGCGTGTGGTGTATTATATAACTTTCATGTGATTCAGTCTTTCTTAATTTATCCTTATAAGAAAAATAAATACATATTTTAACACATTCTCACATATACCTATATAAATATATACATAATAAATTATACTATAGTAAGCATTTTTATACAAAATTAAATAATCTTTCCTGTATAAATTATTATCAATATTAGTTCCTTTGTGTAGAAACAAAATCTAACGAAAATATTTTAGTGTTCTATGACAACGAGTACAAGTTAACAATAAACATTAGTCAATATATTACGCCATCCAAATTATTTTTCCATAAAATATACCCAAATATTATTTATAAAATATACAAAAATTTAATTCAGTCTAAAAACTGTAAAGACAATAGAATATCATTATTGTTAAATATGAGGTTATTCAAGAGAAATAATTATAACCCTTAGTCGGATAATTATAAATATTGGCGACAAAAAACATCATTTAATAACTTAATTTTACAGTATACTACTGATATAGATAACAAGTAGTATAGTTAATTTAATACGCGAAAATGTGTAATTGGAAAAATATATGATATGGTTTAATATAATATTAATTACTCTAGATATAATACATGATTTTAATTATTGCCAATTTTATAAATAAAAATTGTATTTCATTTAATTTGTGGAAAAATGAATATTTTTTACAAATAATTCCAATTTCTGAAAAAATCTTAAGTTATAGCTACATTCTTACTACTAATTATCACGCCATTTAATTATTATATAATTAAGTTATAAATATAAAGTTTAACAAATATCTACAGATACAACCTAAACGCTTATAAAGTTTGATATCTGCACATGTACACGTTTCTATTTAATTATTCACAGATAAAAAACATAAATATCATTCATAAAGAAAGGATAGCTAGGTTTCCCCTTTAAGAATGGAGGACAACTGTTTGGACATCATCCGCATTGTCTTGCAGGTCAAAAATGGCTGCTCCATTAATCTCCCCCACCGAGAGGAAAGGATTCGTGGTTTTCGAGATACCTCTGAAGGCACCATTGTTACTTCGACTTGCTCGCAGTCCACGACTAGAATTTGCGACCGGAGATGGTGCCGTTATAAATGGAGGCAGCTTGGGTGATAAGAATTTAGCGGTCGTTGTCAAGTTAACATTGGCGTTGACGTCCACGCCATTTGTGCTATTGTTGTGGTTGCTCTTGGTGATGACCTGCTTTTGTTGTTGACCTACTTTTCCACAACCGCCAGTGTGCTGGGAGGTTGGGTTGATGAGTGGACATGGTTGTGGTTGGACATGTTCCGAGTGGGCTTGTCGTTTGTTGACTTGACTGAAACTGCCAATGGAGACTGGTTTGGGATATGCCTCACTGAAAGGAAATGGAGTAGAGACTGAATCATTTGTTTGTAGTCGAATAATATATAAAAACATATTTTGTAGGAATCATAAGAATGGTAAGTAACGTTGTACAGGTTTAATCACTCTAATACTTTCTTATGAATGAATAAATAGCCCCTACCACAATAGTTTATCTAAAAAAATACGCCAGTGCATTAGTTCTTTAGACACAATGGCTGCACAATATAAAAAATTGACACTTTAAAATATGTGATGCCTTTTGTCAAAATGCAAAGTTTGATGAAATATTTCATTCATCGAAAGTGGTGTTTCGTCAGGAATTACGAAAAATATTGCTTCAATTTCTTACTTAGCATAGCTTAGCTTCCGCGACTTCACTTAAAATAATGTTTTACAACTTTTATAGTCACTATTGCTCACCCAAGGATGGTCACGTGACCTGACCTTACAAATGCACATTTTTGTCAAAAATAACCAAAATATACTTCTTCATATAAAAATGCACATTTTCTTGAAATCGATGGAATCCTGGATCGAGTACCGATTAAGTCATAATTAGCGTCCTATAATGAATCATGAAGAGCAATAAAAATACGTTTTCTTGCTGAAAATAGGAAAACTAGTTAATTCAAAATAATATAAATATAACAAGATATCTACTTTTTACAACTTATTTATTTTTGTGAAATATATTACAAAACTATTTTGGCCCTCCTAATGTGGAAGTGCAAAAATTCCCAGTAAACTCGATTTCTCAAATAGACACAGAGCAGCGCAATCAACATACGCATCGCATCGTCTTTTCATACCAATACGATCAATCTGTCAGTACAATGTCATCACATGTAATTGACCAATCAAATGAATGTTTGGATCCAGTGTTTCTATTGGTAACAGTAGGTACATTCTTGCTAAATAAGAATAGTGTTTCTATTGGAAACACTGGATCCAAATATTCATTTGATTGACCAATTACATGTGATGGCGAATCATATACCGACTGATTGGTCGTATACAGAGCTCCCAATCCCAAGTCAAGTCAAATAAATAAATTCAAAGACAACTACCAAATAATACGAACAAAGAACGAACGTAGGCACACACACGCACACACAAGTTACCTGAACGTGAGCGCTACTGAGAAGCTGTCTGCCGACATCTCCCGGTGCCCACTATCGGGGCTCTCGGTGGTTTCTCGCCTATCCCCGCCGTCCAGCCTCGTGGAGACAGCCTCATTCATGAGAGCTTCGTCGTAGCTACGGGACAGAGATCCAACTGAGGTGTCTCGCTCCAGCAGAGAATAGCTGCTCGTCTCCATGACACCGCCATTGCTTTCTCCAGAGGCGGATGGACGAGCCCATGACGAGGGGCCGACGTCGTTGCCCAGGAAGGCGGCTTCTATTTCATCGTATCCAGGGACGCCGCCGGGTTGCTTAGCTCCGGTGGATGGCTGAGTGGTGGACGACAGTATTAAAAAAATGCAAAATGTGTGCGCAACATTGAATGTACTCGATTATAATGCAGAACAGCTACCATTTTCCCATAACATTACATGTGAGCATACTACAAAATTTAATCAAATGTGACATTATATTTGTGATCGATAGTTTTATATCTAATCCAAATGTTTATAAACTGTTAAATTTAATATCATATTCAATATAATTTAATCGTTTGATTGATTATACACTACACTTTTTTATTCTTTCAAAAAAGTTGTTTTAATAGCACTGTTTTTGTAAGTAATTTTATCGATCGGTAGTAAGTTGGTTTGAAATTGTTTCAGCTTTCCCTTACATCAATATTAAAATTGAAATTCACACTAGTTTCAATTTATTATAATTATATTTAAACCAAACATTTTTGCACAATTGCACCTATAAATTTTGTTACAGACATGTACCTAAAAATATTAATAAAGCCTTATATTCATATTATAATGTTTATAGTGTTTAAACTTAATAACATTTTTTTGTAGATTGTGAACAGGCAAAGAAATAATATTGTTACCAAATCGAAATTTCGAAGATTCAACTATTATTCACTTACCTACTAAATTATTTGTAATTACAATATAACTGGACTGCGGAGGATAATTCTTTTTAGGGAAATATCAATAAAATAAAATTAATACTTACATTATTCAATCTCAAAATTTCCTTTTCTAATGTTGTAGTCTTTGCGTCATTTTGCACGGCTGACTTCGCGGGATCATTGTTGTTATTGTTATTATTGATTGACGAGGGCGACCGTGAGAGCGTGAAAGCCTCCCATTGGTCGAAACTTGATCTCCGCGATGACTGGTTAATACATCGCTCATTGTCGGCCAATAGCTTCATGGAATTGGAGTTGAGCTGTTGTACTGCCGTTGTTGAGCCGCCATTACTGCAGCTAAGGGCGCCGCTTGAACTAATAGCGGATGAAGCCGAGAGGACCCGGCTATTGGCGTGAATTGTAGCGGACTCGTTTAGGAGAACTTCTAGGGAGAGGGGACCCCCAGCTGGTCTGGTTGGCTGGCTTTCGAGCTCTTGTATCCGATGGACTAGCTGATTGAGGTGGTTGATGAGCTGACGGTTTTGCACGAGGAGTTGGTGTATACGAGACTGATTGGGGGCAAGTGGGTGGAAGTAGAGCAACAAGTTGTAATCAATACATATAATATATTGATTTATATAGTTCTGTAACGCTATAGTTTGTACTTTCAGTACATTATGCTTTCAAAACGGTGTTTATTTACCATTTTTATGCGTTCTCTGTTCTGCGATTACAATTGATCAAAACACACAAAATGGTCGCCAAAATATTTGCTTTTGAAGGTTACCTGTGATCTTGGGTTGTTTTATGTAGTCATATCAAACGTATCAGATATGTAATATATCAAATTGAGATGCCCATCGGAAAAAACAATCTATATTTTATTACCAAGATCCAACTTAATCGAACAAATATTTAAGTCACAATATTGAAAAATCAATTTGAATTTGAGTACTTCCTTTTCAATTACTGATATTTTTTGGCTTTTAACAAAACATTTGTTTTATGTCAGTTAGAATTTTAGATATCTACATTTTATTATTTTACGTATCTTCATCATATTCAGCCATATGAATTTGTCTAATATTGTCATTTAGGCAAATGTTTTTCAATTCACATAGAAATATGGATTTAATTAACATTGAAGCAAATAGATTTAAAAATATATCTGAAATAAATATGTGATTTTTATTATTATTTTTATAATAATTTTACATCTAATGCTTAAGTGTGAATTAATTTTGTACAAATGAAAAATATCTCTCAAACGATGTTAAAATTTAAATTATAAGCAATCCATTATATTCTGCCTACCTGGCCATCAATACGGGCCGCCGACTCAGCGGCAAACTGCGCTTTGAGCAGTTGAACTTGAGCCACAGCCACACGTGTGCACTGCGTCTGTTGTTCCAACTGTTGCTCCAAGAGGACTGCTTCGTGTTGTCTTGACAACGAGAAAGTTGTCACAGAGGACTGCGTACAGGATGGCAGAGGCGAGGAAGTGCTAGCTTCCAGCTGTTCAACAAAAATATGTAGCATTTAGTAGTTATACTACTAGTAAAATTATAAGTAGTATCTTTCAAAACTCTTTATAATTAAAATAACTTGCAAAATAGTTTGTTAAAAGTAAGTTAATTTTACAGGTCCATTTTAATAATCCCATTTTTATAATTTAATCTATCCTTAAATGTGAATGAACTTACTTGTTGTAATGTATCAATCGATGATGAAACGTCGATATTCATACTGGATTTACTTCTGTCAACATTACTGCTTACTTCAGAATCCATAGGTTCGTCGTCTGAAATGAAGATTACATACAAAAAGTTTATATATAAAATGTAATCATTCAAAAAGACAAGATTTTAACACTGGAGTAGAAATATATATTTAGACAATTGTGTCATGTATTGTATATTTAGTGTTTACAGCATGCTCGACACGACTATTGACGGAAAGAAAGATTAATGGCTTATGGCAGGGTATAATTAATTAAATAATGATACTTGGTATTCTAAATATGTACAAATTAAATCAAATTAAAAAGGGAAACGAGGATTTTTTAAATTAATTCTCTTAGAATCATATTTACATTTTTAATGAAGAGATGAATATAAAATTAAACCGAGATTCTTTTAATGACAAATGTTCAGAATAAATATTCCTTTCTAACGAAGACGTTTTATTCAGACAAAACTATTGTTTTATGGAACACTCGAAAAAGTGACGCCAAAAAAGCAATTCAATAAAATTAAGACTTTGAGCATGATATTCAATAAATTTAGGAATGCATACATTATAAGAGTTGGAGCAGAACGACAAGGCACTCCAAAATATTGAAGCTATCACCAAGATGGCCGATAAAAGAAAATCAACTGGCATATACGTACCTACTGCTTTTCATTATCTCTAGTATAAATAAATCGATCTTTTATTTGAGGGCCAACATCTTCTTCCTATTTAATGTAGTTGATATCTCTGTGGCATAAGTAGATTTTGTTTCTATAGTGCTTGTAGAATGTCCCTGCCTAATATATGTAGATGCCTGGAATGGTTAGTTCGTAAATAATTTCTCGACGTCGCTCTACAGAAGGTAGAGAGTGACAGAACGCCTCAAGTTCATGTTATAACTATTAGAGTCCCCTTGGTCTCATAACTAAATTGTCGCCTTGCCTTTACCAAAGATAATCCTATTACGTCATTCGTTCGCCTACAGTCACTTAGCGATGCGCTAACTTTGGGTATATCTTTCCAGCTCGCCATCGCTTCAGATTCTGATCATATTATTAAATAATACTGAGCAGCTCAGCCATTTGAATTGAGAAAGCCAGCCATATAATACATATTACCACAGTATATCCTACAGGTCTTCTGCGATCGGATCAGTACAGCCGCTTGCTTATCTGCCGTATTTTGGCATCAATTTGACAGGTTATAATCGATTTCACTTTCGCCGACAAATCCCCAGAGAGTTTATTAATAAGAACACACCCCGCAAAATACACACCCCTCATCCGCTTTTTCGTATTCTCTGACTATATACCTAATATGATGCCATAGTCAGCGTGACACGGACCGTGAGTATTTCTTAACTCTCAATAGATAGGGGAGCATCAGTATATATTAAAGAAATGAATATAATATGTCCGTCTCTATGTACTCTATTTATGCTGTCAATTTTTTTTATTGACTCACATAATATGAAAGAGGCAGATAGTAATATATAATAATGCATATTACAATGGAAATTGAGCTATACTTGTACGCATCTTGTTAAATTATGTATCAACCGTATTATTTTGTATTATTTTAAAGCTAAACAGCACTATAGACAGCTACATATATAATTCATATTAGATGAAAGTCCCATTAATCTGTAATGTAAATATACATATACATATATATAGACGCTAATTCTATATCAAGAATCTCTGCCTTATATATACGAAACATTTTTATACAAATAAGTATATTTTAGGAAAAACGAAGACATCATTAGTTGTACATAGCTCCATAAAACGTAAGTAAATGTGTTTGTTTGTACTGTTATTGAAAATGCAAGCCTCGGTGAATTTATGTAACAATATAGGAGACAGTAACCGAACACATGCTCAAGCATTAACCAATTTTATCCAAATTTGAAATATTCTATAATAAACCAGAAACATAGTTATATCGCTTTTATTAATTGTGTTACCTCATCATGACCTAATAACTATCTAGGATTGAGAATTTTTTAGGGATTTCGAAGTGCTTTTGCAGTACCAAAAATTATGTATTAGATAGGATGGCTTCTCGATCAAAATACAGATAACTCCTCTTAAACGGAATTTTTGGGACCGGACAAAATTCTTCCATATCCGAAATTTCAAATATCCAAATCCCATTTTTACGAAATCCCAACCTACATAAAATCCTGCTCCAATCTTTAAGTGCAAATAAAAATGTATGCCAAACATTTTGATTAAAATAGCTGAAGAAATACACAAATGCAAATAAAAAACTAAAAAAACTAAACTGAAAATAAATCTAAATTTTAAGCACATCAGATTTTTTCGGTAATAAAACTTGAAATTCTTGATAATAGGCATTGGAGCTGTATAATATTTGAGGTGCTTCTATTGAATGTTCTCACAGCATGAAACTTTCCAATAGCAAGCAGAGAGTACTTCTTGTTGTGTTATACTGTTTGTTTTCTCTGTGCTTGCAATAGGAAAAACGTCAGAAAACATACATACGTAACCATTTTAGTATTATTTTACTTTTCATAAAAGCAATATTTCATATATTTGGATATTTGAGGAGTTTTCTTTTAATGTTACTCGGGACCGGCACATTTTCTTCCGTATCTCCGGAAGTCCCTTTTTAAAGGATTCTACACAAACAGAGTTATCTGTATAGTAAAATACAGAAGCTTTGCACTAAAAATCGTAAATAAAAAGTTATATATATACATCAGCAACCAGACTAGCACCGCGTATGAAAAATGTCATATAGTAGTATTGATAAAAACTGGGAAAATCGTTAAATACGACGAAGTTATTACATACCAAGTAGTCTTTTTGTTCAACTATCTGAGAGGAAAATAAATTGATTTAAAAATAGCGCGAGCCTAAAAAAAGAATCAGCAAAATACAACATTGCAGGAATGGTGCACTGAAAGAAATGTTCGTGTCAGGTACACAAAAAACTTGTAAATATGTTGTAGGAAACTCTCATGAAGAGAGTTCGGCCCAGTACCCTTATATACAATCTGTTGACACGAACACTTCTCTCATTATACGGATAAGATAGTCACCTTTTTGTTTGCCATCTTTCTCGGCATCCCTCTCCAGAACTAAAAGGGCGTCCAGTTCTCCGTCATGTTTTTCTTCTTTCCTCGTCGATTTCTCTTCAGTTCTGCCGCCGCTGCCACCACCGCTCACCAATGCTGTCGTCAGGGTAACCACAGATCGATCCTTGGCGACCTGCTTTCCACTGGAACTACCAGAACTACTTCCAGCAGGCGCAGGGGTGTTTGTCGGTGAGGCGGTCGTCACCTCTTCACTGCCGTTGACTACTCCTCCTTTGTCCTGGGATGGGGCCTCCACCGTAGCTGACTTGTCACCCAAGGTGGTGGCGGAAGATTTGGACTTCTGCAGCGTTATCCGATGTGAGACATCAAAGGATTGTCCAATAGTACGGACAATTCGCATCGCTTGGACCTGTATGGGTCGATATTCGATTGGATCGATACTTATTAAACATGCATTCAGTCTTCAGGTAATATTTTGAGACATTTTGTGTTATTAAAATAATGCAGAGAACTTTGTTCAAATATTGAAACAATACTTATAATATATATGTATATAAGTGAATTTATTTTATCAGGTAACAACCTGATTAATTGTTTCCTAGATGGTTTGTTTTTTATCACATTATTTTCCAAACACAAAGTAGAATTTAAATATTTTCGTACACTATAAAAACTCGTAAGCAGTATATAACAATAGCTGTGAACACATTTACCGCATTTGCTCCTCCATTAATGCCCTATAATTGATTGTTACTACAAAATTGATTTTAAGCACACGAAACAGCTTCATTCATGATTTGTCAACCTCGGCTTTGCAGCAAGTTGATTTAATTTTCTATGTGTACATATGAATAAAATTTCTCAAATGACGAGAAATGCATTATGAACACACAGTTCAATGGAGTCCATCTATGTCACACTAGGATTCTTCGAAGGGACAATTGTAATTTTCATCCAGGCTGTAATAGTCAGTATGTACAGGCCATGCAAGCTATCAGAGAGTGGGAGAACTTCCGTAATCAATTCTGATCATATTGTCAAATTAACCCTCTTGTTCATAATAGAATGCATAATGACCATCGTGTTGTGTTTTGCTGGGTTCCACTGAGTCATGCGTCTAAAAATCACTTGACAGGGGACTGCAGACTGAGCACGTCTAAGACAGATAGTCATACCCACAAATTAGTGAAATGAAAATGAAGAGATGAGATGAGGGAAGGAATTCCTGACATAATTGGGAGGTTCACATCTTATCTTTTGGGCCAAATATCTCAGCTCAACTTCAATCTCTCTCTCTCTCTCTCTCGCTCTCTCGGAGAAATGGGGTATTCAGGAATTTTCGATCTCACTCAATTTATTGGTTAGTCACTAGTTTATTCCCAGTCGAGATGGTCCAAATGTAATTTTCAAAATTAAATGGTCTGTGTCATAGTATATAGAGGAGTCGGGAGCAACAAGAGGTGACGTAGCAGTGAGCACATTGCATTCCTAGCTTGCTCCAGGGCCAGATTCGATTCAACGCAGGATGACTCATTCAAATTAGTTCCTAGAAGAAGTGGGATTACATTTTATTTTATTATGTAAGTCAGAAATTAGGCGCTGTTTCTAATCATTGAGGGCACTAAAACCAAAGAGTCACAGAAATTATTCGACAGAATTCAAAACAGTTTTCCATGTTATATAAAATATAGGGAGTTACAAAAGCGAATTTTTGTCTAAGAATCGTACGTTCTACATACTTTTTACCTTTTCCTGCATGTATATTTAAAAGAAGCTATATAATATGTACATCAAGTTAGTTCGGAGATCTAAGATACTGATCTTCCCTGACCAATTGCTTGAAATTAAGGGGTGGTTCTTTATCAGAAATAGACGATGGATAATGAAGTTTTGTCTTGTGAGCTATCCCCGGCGCATCTGTACGTATATTTCAGTTACTTAGCTTGTTCCTTAGGAGTATAATTGGAAGAATGAGGCTCTGGCTGCTGCTGGGCCACCGGTCCTTCGACGGAAAGTCATTTAGATAAGTAACTCAAGCATCTGATGAGATGACATAGCGCTACTTTTGAGGGAATATGCGGAAGAGGAAAGAAGAGTTTCTAGCCATTGATGATGGTGGCACTCAAACCCCTCTCCCACCCCTCTCCATCCCATCCCTTTTTGAGGCAAAATGATAATCCAATAATCCGTGAAATATTAATTAAGGATTATTTCACGCCTGGCTGGAATTACTTTACATTTCATAAATAGGACAAAAAGGTATTTCAGAAGAATATATTCAAGATAACTTATATTTTATATGTATTTGCTGCCTCAATAGTTCCACCATAGTATACCTACATATAATTCAAAGTGCCTGTATAGCTTTATAAGACTCTTTTGTCTCAGCAGCTTGAATTTTCTGTTTTTGTCTTCCCTAATTTTACTACATTAAACATTTTACGCTGCATATTTTAGTCAAAAATTATAACCTTATGAGAAATATAATGTGCCTATAGGTGTTATTAAAATACATTTTTAAATTTAAATTTGATTATTTAAAATAGATAGGTTATCTTGAATGACTAGTATATAAAACATATAAAAAAGGATATATTGTCAATCCTATTCGGGTGTTTATATAATTGTAACCTAGCAACTGTTGTAAAATATTTAAGTTTCACTTACTTCTATTAAAAATAAATTGGTTATATTTATCTATTTAAAAATACATTTCCTAACATTTCGGATTAAATCAACTTAGTAAAAAAAGTAACTGAAATTGGAATGCTTGACACCACCAGTTGCTATAAGTTACATGCAAACAATCTAACCAAATAATCTGATTGACGTGTTACAAAATGATACCTACTGTTGTCAAATATAAATACACTCCCTTTAAAATTCGTTTTATTTAACATTTAATCATTGTATATATAAATAAGGTATAGACTTATTTAGAATTTAGTATGTTTAACCCAAAGACTTTAAATGAGATAAACCTTATAATGAGCTGATCCTAATCAATGTCTTTGGTTTAACCACAGCTAGACCGGGAACATAATATATAAATAAATAATCTTCATTAGATTGGACCAACATTATTATGACCAGTGATTGACACAACATGACAGCGCCAACAGTTTACTACAACCAGGAGTACGTTGAGCGTCTGGAACCACCGACCTACGGGTAATAAAGATTACTTATTTATATGTGTTCCCGGTTATAGTTGTGGTCAAACACGATAACATCTAAATAAGTCTGCCTTATTTATTTATATATATATATATTAAGGAGCTGTCACATTTCCTCTTATAATCATTTTATATTTATATACAATAAGGAATAGAATATATAGTTCCTTCCAAAGATAAATTATAATTATGGGAGTATTAAAATATGTCCGATTATTTTTATTCAGCAGTAAACGCTTTTTGTATAGCTTAACTGAGTTGAAATGATTTCCTTTGGTGTGCAGTCTTTAATTCCGATTAATTAGAAGAAATTATAGAATCCGTCACGTCTCTGCCGTTTGATTTGTTTGAATCCAATAAAAGATTCGTTTAATTTTTATAAGTTGTCTCACAGTCACGTCAGAATTTGAGTGTATTCCATCTCTCGTATAAAATAAACACAGACGACTTCATATATTATTTCAAAACTAAACGTATAATGAGGCTTAGTTATTATGAGATTGTGGAATGAAAACATATTTAGAAAATACTAAAAGAAGTATTAGGTTAAACATCGATTGATAGTAAATATGTATATAAATTAGTTGAAACAGTAAACAGCTTTTTTATTTACCGTATAGTGTAAAAATAAGTTCGATTCTTGAGGACAAAAATATAAACACATCTATGCAGTTTTGGATTAAAATAATTAAATAAAATACAAATCAATATTATACTTTTATACTTTTCATATGTACACTGGCATTTTACAATGTACTTTTCATAGTATGAAATAATTGAGAACAACACTATGTGTACATTCACACCTATAATGCAGTTTTCAATCTTAAATTATTGACTTAAATATAAAGTGCACAGTGAGCCAAAATGAAGAAAAAAATGTGAACTTATATTGAAATAACAGAGTTAACGCAAAACATCATGATATCATTACTTCTTGAACTCATGATGTATTCATTAAGTCAGCATAACCGTAAAATAACACAACAAGGTAGATCAGCTATTCGAGATAAACGTAATATTCAGGATAATTTAATTACTGATTATATTTGCATACAACTAACAATATTTCAGTGTGAATCAATCCTCTTCTTCTCTTCTTTATAGTCCATAGATCTCAAGATTCTCTTAATTACTGGCTATACTGTGGCGTGTGCGCTCGCTTGTTCTGTTGAGCTGTTATCGATACACCTACAATACCAAGGCGGGGGTTTGTAGCGTCTTGGGGATGTCAGGCTATCCTATCATAGATAGACAGACAGACAGACAGACAGACAGACAGGCAGAACTTTTTTTATTACTTGTTGTAGAGGTAAGTATTTCGATTCTTTTAGAGACCCAAACACCGGGGTGAAAGAGAATTGGAAGAGGCCTTCTTTCTCAGGTGAGAATTGGACCGAATTGGTATCTCCGACTGGTCCGACAGCAAATAAAGAAAAAGAGAAATATGTCACTTTGAACTGAACTTTTGAAACAAACGTGCAATTTATCTGAAATGGACTTTTTTTCTTTCTCCGACATGTTTCAATTTTGATATATTTGCAAGTAATCAGGCTAGCTCAGTGTTTTCGTTTCTTGGACGAACGGATCGTGGATGAATAACAACATTCTTTTCATAATTTAGAGGTTCGCCGGAAGAAAGAAGGAACTACAGGAGATGTGAAGAGAAAGGGGCCTAACTGCTTGTCGAGCTGCTGTGTAGCTTTATATATATATACCTTTCTGCCTCAAATGATTATTAATTCTCTAAGTGGACTGTGGTCGGCTCTTTTTCAAGTGAAAGAAAGGTAGAAATGTCAGATGTGAGTAATTAAATGCTACTATATATATGTCTGTCTGTCATACAGCTCAAATTATTAGCATTTATTGTGAAGGAATATGTTGAAAAAAATTGACAGATATGTATATATATGGAATAACCAGTATAATTGAATATATATGAGACAGGTGATAGAAGTTATAGATTGAAATAAAACGGGTTCACCACTTTCTGCTTGTTTGGATTACCAGGTGGTGCATTTTCTGTAGTATAGTTGATGATAGGAATGTGACAATATTTGTGCAATACTACTTATATATTATGTATAAGTGTTATACCTTGGTAATTACTATAAACAACAATTGTAAATTATATTCATAGTAAAAAGTTTTGAATATTAGGTACCATTTAATTGTGCTTCCCCGAAATGTATAATAGCGTTACTTACATAATATTTGCAGTTCCTTAAAACTAAAAATCAGTCCACGTCATAAATGCAATCGGTTAATCACTTTAAAATTTTCAGCTGATAAGATATAAATCAGCTGATAAAACTACCTACTTTGAGGTAAGGTTAAAAGCATATACACAAGTACATTAAAATAGTTATGAATAAGGTGGACTGAAATACTAGCATTAACCATTGTAAGCTTAAATGTGTTTAGTCTCTCACCCGGCAATTTTTGCCACTATTAAAAATAATCATCATTGTTGTCACATGGAGCTGTGTAGTTCGCTAAAAAAGGTCATACAGCAAACAATGGTGCCTGATTGACTCATTATGACCCGTATTATTTATAATTAATTAATTAGAGCTATTTATATTTAATCATTTTAACCAGATAATTATAAATTCAGCATATATTCGTAGGAAATTATTAAAATTATTTCATAAAAAATAGACAGATTTGAAAGGAACCATTTGTAACTTTATTTGAATAATCTGCATTATAATAAACGTTAGCTATTTTGACTCCTTTAACTGAAACTGAAACTGAAACCGAAACCAAGATTTATATCTGATATCTATGATTACGACACAATTTCTACACATTTAAACAATTCTGAGAGATAACATATCACGCAGACTGCCTCTCGCTAGATTACTTATATGAACATTTTCGTAAAGATCATTACTCATACGTGTTTAGGGGGTAGGGGGGTATCTTCTTTCGTACCTTTTTGTAAGTCTTGAAGACATTGCATTTGAAGGTGCTGGACTTCCCCTCTCGGGCGATGTAGCTGAATATGTTGAGGTCCTGAGAGTCATGGGATACGTAGAAGATTCTGGAATGGGAGAAATAGTTGCGCCTGAAATGTGTCCTGCTGCAATATTACTGTAATTATTATTAGTTTCCCTCTCCTTTAACTATATCAACTCCCTAACAGAGCAGAGGTTTGAAGCTTTTGGTGGTTTGTATCATATTCCATTGAGAAATTGGTCAAATATCTTTTTATATAACAGCTTAAATCCAGAGTTAGGTGGAAATTTCTGAATTGCATTAAAACATTTATAGATTGTCTGAGCGTGTAAAAATGAAAATAATATAAATAAAATGTATTTTTATCATTTTTTAAAACAGCTAATTAATATTGTTAAAAAAGTTCTTCTTTTTTCATGAAAGGAAACATATTTTTATTGTGCTTCGTAAACTTTTACATGTTATTAACCATTTTCTGAATCAGAAATACGTCGATTTATAAAGCTGTATACATTGTATAAATGATTTTTTTCTCTATTTTTTACAAAAGGGTGCAGTTTTAGGTTTGGGTCATGTGATCTCTTTGGGTACATTTGGAAAAAATATGGCGCTAAAAGTTGTCAAAAAATGTTGTTTGTGAAAGTCAAGGAAACTTAAATTGCCCCATTTGTTGATTTAAAAATCCCAGACAGCAAATATCATGAAGGTGCACGTCAGACTAGTTTTTTCATATTCTTGTAGCTTAGCAACTAGTGCCAAACCCAGTTGTTGTCACCTTTGATGATACTAAGTTAATGTAATCTGTTTTTATCCTTCAAATGAAATTTTCTTTGGTAATATTCGAAATATTTATGCATTTATAATGAATATATATTAAAATAATAGAATAATAATATTTTATAAATACAATTTTTTTTGAAAGAATAAAGATAAATTCAAGTTATTAATTTATTCTCAATAAAAGTATTTGAAACTCGAATGTTTAACATCAGTTACTAAGTCCGATAATTGATCGATCGTTAGTTGGACTAATTTTTCTTTGATTACTACTATTAACTATTGAAAACTTACATCAATCAGCTTTATATTTATCATTTTGAATAGTACAGGTGTGGGCTGCTGAAGGGACTTAACAAGGTTGAAACAGTTCTGTGCACTTTACAACTTGTGGTATACGTTAGCGGTATGAAACCACAAATTTATATTTTTCCTGCGCAATAGTAATATCATTTTCAGTATATATTCATATTTATTTTTATTTAATATTTTCTATTTATACCCGTATCATATACAGTCTCGTGATAACATACGCATATATATATACAATTTATAATATTTAATAAATGTATTCAAGACCTAAATTAAGCTCAAACCTGACTGTATAACAGAATTATGAACTTTACCTGTAAATTAGATACATTCAAATTTATTCACCCACTAACAGTGGATTATTGTTTAATACCCAGTTATTTATTTTTCGTTATGTTAGGAGAAAATCATGTAATTACCAGGAGAAAATCATTTAACAGGAGAAAATCGTTTAACAGGAGAAAATCGTGTGTGAATAAATTGTATTAACTACCTGTTATTGCGGAGTTAAACTTAAATATACTCGTCGGCTGCGCCCGACTCGGTATATTAGCGTTTAACTCCTGATAACAGGTAGTTATCCTATACTTAACTCGAATTGAAAAAGTACGTTTTAAGTGTGATCGATGACCATCTTAACCTTTATTATGACTTAATAAAACCACCGACTTCTATGGAGTGTAATTCGATTATCTTTACAACAACTACATGATAATTTACGTCCTTACTCATTAAACTAAATACCTAACCCAGGTCGTTCCATCAAGTCTATTGCTTTGTTGTCGGTCAAGATACATTTCCCTTATGACATTCCACCAAAAATTCAGTTGCATGATTTTCTCTTTTTCTTCTTTTTTTGTGTAAAATAATTTCCGATTAATTGTCTTACTCAAATACCTATAAGGCTTATAATACTCGTAATTCCAAATCGCCTTTATTGATGCCTGTACTCTATAGTACTCTCCAAATAAGAGGTTAATTGGTTGGAAAATATAATAAATTGTAATATTGTATAGTACAGGGTTGATAAATAGAATACATTCACTCAGGTAATAAATTCCCACATGACAAATACCAAGGCAGTAACATGCTCTGGCTGATCGTTTTAACCGGAGACGATTTATGTGAAATATAAATTGAAGTATAGCGTTATCAGGGAAGATATTGGTCGCAGGTGAAGAAGAAAGTAAACGAGAAAGCATGAATCAGTTGATCTGAATATGCGCTTTCTTCGTAATCTTTAGGGAAGATCTGTTAAGTATTATTTAATGTCAGGATATTGGCCAGCAAATACGTCAATGTAATCGGCAGTATTGGCAAAAAATTATGCTTTACAATTTAATGATTCACCAGGAAATGGGTAGAACTAAAATCAATAGAAAATACAGGAATGTTTGTATTGGAATGGGAAAAGAAATTTGTTTTAACAAAATTTCAACATTCATATACTAGGTATATTTAAAAAATAACAGTAATTTATTATCTTAATTGTTTTCGTGCATTACAAAAACCCTTCCGTTGAATATATCACAATCGTGTGCATTATTTATTCGGATTACTATTATAGTTAGTACTGCACTACTTAGGTACTAATAATTTAATATACATATCTCCCGTTTGCCTTACACGCTCCTTTTGTACGGGGCTTTGCTCATCTTTCTGAACCTTAATATATAGCCAAACGTACTGTCTGCAAAGAACTATATCGGCCAAATATATTCCTTTATAAGCTTAGCATTCACACTAATATAAACTCAGCATAATATATCCTTTTTTTGTTCAGAGAATAATTGTTGATATTTTAACACGCATTTTATGATATATATACCAGGAATAGTTTGTCTGGAATATAGAATTAAATTTAGAGATTGTTTTCAATAAAACCGTATTGCATTCCTTTTATATTCATCATTTTAAAGCTGTACGTCATACTTACGAAAACATTATAACTAATTACGTCTCTTTAATATCAATTTGCCATTATAATAAATCTAAATCATACTTTTTAAAATTGTAATATAAACTTAAAACGTAGATATTTGCATCAATTTTCGTATCAAATTGTATTTTTTTGTTTTATACCTCCCACTGTACATATTATACTGTCAATGATGATTATGAAAGTGAAAGACACATCACCATAGCATTGCTATAATAACTGCGAGTATCTAAAAATAGAATTCCTTTGTATAAAGAGCCTTCTACAAACCATGCAGTGTCTATATTGAAATATAAAATGTCGACATTTTCTTCCAGGCACTTTAATATATATACAAAAATCTGAAAATTCTTTTATTTTCTAAATTTAATTTCATTTTTATTTCCGGTCATATCTGTCAACCTCGCATAATTGCTAACCTAATTAATCAAAGAGAAATCGTGTAAAAAAATTGTATATATAATTCAAATTAATCGGTAAATTTTTTAATGGATGACTTTTCACAATAAACAAGAGATTGCGCATAAAACTCGAGATTATGAATTTTATTGTAAATTATACATATAATAATAAAACAACATTCTCTGATTTAGCAAATTGATATATGATAATATTTGTCAAATGTTTTAATATAAATAACCTGCTATAATTATATAAGAGTACAGAGGAGTACTACTATTGCAAGAAAAATATTATATATGTGACTTATCTGATCTACAGTTAGTTTAGTTCGGGTAATTTTCAGAAATATGTTAGTTTGCAATTGTTACGCAATTTTGTCCTAAATTGTTAATAAATATTGTTTATAAAAATAAAAACAACAGTTATTCATCAGCTATACTGAAAATGTACACAACACACATTTTAAATGAACAATTACGCTATTGGAAAAAATGATGAATGTCGTCTGAATTCGACTATAAAGGGCTGATCATGCTTATTATAAATGACTAAACCCTAAACAGCAATTACGCAACTTACAGATACATCAATACAATTACGCAACTACATTATTATACAAAGCAGACAAGGCGTACAGAAACGCTGTAAACCAGAAAATCAATACGTCCAGACAGTGCCAATATGAGTTGCTTCCACTAAACATAATAATAGCATTTGCGACAGACTGACAAACATTTCAAAATACAGTTTTCGGTATTCTACAAAGATTGAATTCTTCCTTATGAACACTGTACTAATCAATTTAATTCTGATTTTGCACGCTATATAATGTATATTTTAAATTGATTAAATGTTTAGTCACGAAACCTTTATAAAGATCTAATTAAAATTTTTGCAGGCTATTAATGCGATTTTACCTGAAATTGAAGGGAAATTGCAATCATTGTAATTAATTTAATTATTATCATTTAAAAAGGATATTTGTTGTAACGTATTCAACAACCGTAGCATGCGTATATTACAGTATTATATAGAATTATATTTATAGCTGAATACACGTCGATGCCTTTGCTTTATTTAAACCATTATCAAGGGAACACTGTTGGTACCTATAAATTGGATGATGGAGCAATAGATCCGCCTGGTCCAAAGATAGCTCCCCTTTCAAGTCCATATCATTTGACATGCCACCTTTCAAGGACTTTTTCTGGAATGAAGAAGAAAAGAAAACCATCATACACATATAATATGTATATTATAGAGCATCCTCAATTTCGTATTGCATTCCAAATTGGTGTTGAGTACAGAAATAATAAAGGTATAAAATATAAATTTATAATGGCGTACATTACAGAGATATACTCGTAGTGCCAATTACTTATGTTTTAATATACAATAATTTGTACTACATTTTAATCTTTAGTATATATGTATATTGTTTTATAAGAAAATGCTGCATTCGTTTTAGATGTTTATTCATTTGTAAAATCTTCGCTATAATATATGAATTTCACTTTCGCATAAGGAATTATTTAACACCAAATATTTTTTTAAATTGGTATTAAAATTTAAATACTAGATTTTGAATGGCGGATTTTTTACGCTGGCTTTTAGAATCTTTCCGAAGTATGTGTCACAAAAAGGATGCACATATAAATAGTACGCATTATAGGGTTTTTATATTTTAAGCACTAAACTTGTATAATAGTTTATTTAATAATTAAGTAAAATGTTATTCAGTTATTTGTGACGCATGATATTTTAAGAGAATAAGGAGCTATATAACAAATATCTTGATTAAATAAGTTGACTAAATAATAATTTTTCCATTTATCGAAATATTTCTATTTAATGATGTTATATTTTGACGGATGCTAATTATTTACTTATTGTTTTTTTGATTCCTGATCCTGATCTGATGTGACAGCTTTCAAATAATACTCTATAGGTTAGAAAGGTTAAATAGCGAATACAAATCTGTTTTATTCATTGCGAAAATATTTGCGTATTCTAATATACATGACACAATTAATTCTGTGAACTCGGAATATTATTTATTTTTCTCATTATTTCCAACTTATAAACAACATGAAAGATTTGTAATTAAGTACTTTTAATACATTGTGTCAATTTGACACATGGAAGGGAATATTTAAAATATAAAACTAAATTGTGTTCATTTTATTTCATATAAATTTATTTATCTAAATAAAATTAAAAGTGACTAAGTGACTAAGTAACTAATCAAGCAAGTAATTTATGAACTAAATAGAAATGTAACTAAATAGATATCTTGATTATAAGTGCAATTACACTTCTTCGTTATAGCACCTATAGCGCAATATTGTTATGTTTCATTTAAAACATATTTTCTTTAACAATTTTGAAGTTATAATATTTTGTCGGTAAATTTTTGAAGTAATCATTTTGGAAATGTTTTATTTATAAGTATTTATTTTGTAAATATAATATTTAATCTTGTATTAATAAATACATATGTTTTATATCAATTAATGTTAAATTTACCGACTAATACAGCATTAAAAAGATATTAAAAGCAATTATTTGTATTCCTGTTAAAGCAACCATAACTTGTCTGAACTATTTGTATTAATTGTTTCTTTCTGTAAAAAAAACCCAATTTATTCAATATAAGTTTCTTTTTTGCGGACGATAAATATTTTTCCATTCTACAATTCAATTATTTTTAGATAAATCAAATTGTGCATAGTCTAATATACTTATTAGATAGATATATATTAATATAATACTAGCTTAAATAGACTCGAAGTTTGGATATTATAAGTGATGAAAGTATACCACACAGAAATCAGCATCGATACGTTTCACTAATCGGGCGCCGGTTTTGGTCTGCCTAATTTGTGAGTAAGTAGACCATTTAATATTTTGGCTTGACCGTCATTTATAGAAATAATTATAGAATTATCTGTTAACTAACTTTTTAATAGAGAAAATTCTACAGAATTCCCGACTTTTTGAAGTCTAGAAAGGAAGTTTCCTCGATAAAGCAATGTAACCGCGTGGAACACACAAAAGTTTAAAAAGGCGCGTTTATGTTAGCTGATAAATAATATTTGTGCACAGAGGATATTTCTCAATTTATATACATACATACACATATACATAACGATATATTGAATACTAAAAATTTGTGTTATTTATAAAAATTAAATTAAGATAGACTATTAAGTTTTATTATTTGATAGCACTTATAAATATTTACTATTAAATGTTATATATATTGCCTTAAACAGTACTCTAATATTTAATTTATTTTTATCGAAAAATTTTAAATCCTTAGTTGAGGTGCATTTTAGTTACTTTGAATAGTGCTTCTCTTTACCATATAGACTTTCCGATTAATTCAACATTCATGACTACATATGCGGACTCAATGGACTCAGTTTCCTTTCGCTATAGGTGTATGGCGGCTGAAAGGGTTTTAAGTAAGTTAGTAAGGCTGAGCTAAACGTGATTAGGTAGAGTTCGACGTGTAAATTACATTTAGGTACGCGTCAAAGTAATGTGTACATTTATACGTCCAGCTGTACTTGTTGAGTTCTACATTTACCTTGTCAAGTTCTACATTTACACGCCAAGAACTCGCTGAAAGGCTTA
Source organism: Invenusta paracnida (assembly GCA_036023295.1). NCBI lineage: Eukaryota > Metazoa > Platyhelminthes > Proseriata > Coelogynoporidae > Invenusta > Invenusta paracnida. The sequence continues at coordinate 30,586 of JAYRBW010082915.1, forward strand.
AAAATATTTCTAGACTCTTGAAACCAATCCAGTCAAATGTGAAACTCCGACCTGGAGCTGGATTCGAACCTGGGACCTTGGACACTTCAGTCTAACGCGCTGAGCTATTCAGACTGTCTCTGGTTCACTTAGGTTAGATTTTGCAGGTTCATTTCCAATTGCTATAATTATCGTATGAAGTTGAAATATGGGATTTATTTATTTTTTCATTGTGAAGTAGCATCAATAAAAATTATCCATGAAAATAATGCAAGTATATATATATGAGAGAGGAGGGGCAGAGAGGGACGATTATAAATCGCTTAAGCAGGCACGTGGATGCAGTTCACAGATTTAATTATATCTTCATATCATTATATTGCAAATCAACTTTTCATTTCAGACTTTGAAACAATTCTCTACTCGTTTTACTCTTTTGCGCAACGATATTTCTCCCCATTACAGTTTAGTTAGTTGAACGAATTGTAAATTAATTATTGTGGCTTTATCTTCAGACTTCTGAGTATAATAATATAATATAAACAATAGCCCCAAAAAGCAACACTTTTTGCTTGCGCGGTCAGATAAATATCACAATAAGCAACTAGATATTATTTATACAAAGTACAAATGGAGATAATCTCTTCGCTGAAAATCTGAAATGACATTTGAGTTCGAAGTTTTTAATGTTGCCTTCTTTTCCAACAGAACTCTTGTACCTCAGTTGAATACAGTTGCTGAGCAGATCTGGGAAGCATATATTGCAATCTGATAAGCAACTGAATTTGGACAAATTTGACGCCAAAAAGCTGAGTTTGAAGTGTTCATGCATCAATTGAACTGAGACTGACGGTGAAATTCTGAAACTTAAGATATGATTTTTGCTAAATGAATGGAAATTATATATCTGATTGCACGCAATTTTAAGAAGTGGATATTTTTTTCATCGATTGTTTTAATTGTATAGAGGCATCTTTTTTAAAAAGTAATTTATTTTTTTTGTGTTTCTAAATAGACAAAAATAACGAATAAATATATATATATATATATATCGATGTCATAATCTTGAAAAATAAAATAAAAGAATGTATAAATATATATATGTATGTAAAACATAAATTTCATCAATTTATCAAAATAATCGGTAATAATGCGAAATTTTTTCAGAAAATACCCGTTTGATATATATATTTATTAAGAACATTTTTAGAGCGCATGTCTTACAAGGGCGTTTAATCAAAATAGAAAAATGAGATGAGTGGAAATTTAGAAAGTCTTAAATAACTAAATAAATGAGGTTCAATTTCAATAACTTTACAATATGACACGTATAAGGTAGTTATACCAAGAATTCAAGATATAAGTCAATCCTAGATTCTGGTTAATATGTTCAGAACATTTACACATAAAAGGGTTTCTTTCAGTTATACCACTACTATTATATGAATTACATTTTTTCCACAAAGTATTTCCCCACATATGATAAACAAATTCTTCGGAGTCTACTGTGATTTCAAATAAGCCCTAATTATCCAGTCTCGCATATTTGGATAATATCATGAACTTAAAGTAATGCAGCTTACTTGTATTTATCTTCTACTTAATTTTATAAGAAGACAATAATTTATAATTAAACTATACATAATAACTAAACAGAGCTTTAAAAAAAAGATAAAATATCGATTATTAAAATACGACTGTGTTGCAAAAATAAAAGTCATTCAACTAAAGGTTAAGGACAAAAGACTAAAACATTGCAGAAATCATACATAATTCTAAAAATTGAAGACAGATTCATTACTACGATGCTGGATATGGAAAAAACACACATATAGATCATTATCTACGCTTGATATATAATATAAAGTTTATAAAAGATTAAGAAACAATTTTGGCTATCTGCTGCTATGGTATAAAATGTAATATTTTCAGTTATTTCATAAATATAGTAAATTGATTTCTATAAATAATTAATATATTCCTGCTAACTTCAATCTGCGGCGTATCCGTAAAAAGTATTTTTAGATAAGATGTTGTCGGGATTTTGTTCAATTAATTTTTCATGAGCTTTCCAGATACGCACATGAATATGTGAATATGTTTATATCCGTTTTTGAAACATATCATTTTTGGCTATCATTTTTTCTTTTCATTTTTGCTTTTCTTTAATGCGCGGTAGGTAAATTATTATGCAGATACTTTTCGAGCATAACGTATACATTTGAAGCTCATAAAAGTTGGTAATTTCAGGTAACTATATGAGTCGAAACGCAATTTGGAAGATGAAATGCATAAAATATTCTTTTACCAAATAGAAGTAGCCGATATATGAGATCGAGTGACGATGTCAAAGAAGAAATATACTTATGGCTTTTCATGAATAATTTGTGAATTTACGAAGATAAGCTACATACCATAAAATATACACTTCTAAAGGGATTTACGCAAATGAATCCTTATAATGGAGAAAATGCAGATGCATCATGTGCTTGTTAGCGTTCCTGTTGTCATATGTCGTTAAGGACATGTAATGTAATTACATGTGACATCTGGAAATATATAAATATGCCAATTTTTTGTTAGGTTAATTATTATTATATGTAATCATATAATGAAAACCGTCAAATGTTGTATATCTAAATCTTGAAATAGTACGAATGATTAAGCTTGATGTATTCTTGTAGGCGCATCAAATATAGGAATAGTATACATATAATGAATTTAAAGGAGATATTGAAATAATGAAATTGTGAAAAAATAACGGCGAACGTTTTTTATAATTTTGTCAATCAATTTTTTGTTATAAAAAAACTTATATTTTCATTTCTCAAATTTAGAAATGTGCAAAGAGCTGCACAGTACTAATTAGTGGTAATTAAAAGCAACCTAAGAATCATAATAAAGAAGAGGTAACCCCCCCAAAAAAGTTGATAATTTTATTCCGATACTTTTTGAAACCACAATCAATTTAATATATCTAGTTTAAACACATTTTAGACTATCCAATATTTCTTCACTTGATTGTGCAAAAAACAGAGGATTCTATTTTTATAATGGATATAATATTCAAAAAAGACTGACTTCCGAAACCATTTTAACAAATTAATTTCATTCCTTGCACACCTATTAAGCAGCTAAACAGAACGACCAAATTTACAGAACTGCATAATGCTGTGTGCGTGACACTGTGGAAGAAGAAGAAGTACAACTTAAAACTCGTGTTTGCAGATTGGTGGCTGGCTGGCTTGATTGATTGTCAAAACACCGACATATAACAACTTGCTTTGCTGTCATGACTTCTCCATCGTCAGTTGAGTCCTCGTATGCGGCCAAATATATTCAGTCAGTTGCGCGGGAGAAAGCTTGTTTTACTAGGCAATGCACGCTCTTTATATCTTGGGAACTCAAATCAAAAGCCGGGCAAGATAATTCCTCGAACAAACAAATCCATCACATTTCGGCGTCCATTATTGGCATTGCACAGCACATCTCCCCTTTCTCTCCTCTTTGGCGTCCTCTCCCAATCCTCCCTCCCTTCATGGATCATTGTTCATGAGAGGGTAGGCTGCACCATGGTGACATAATTTATTTCACGAACAACCAACGCAATTCAAGATGCTTTGTGACTATTAAAGGGACAGCAGATCCAGGTATAATCGAAATGTGGACCTTGCAGACTCTTTCTAGTTAGCTCTAATAACGGTGTGAGTTGACTTCAAGGAGGGGGGGTTGCTCATGACAACGCCCCTAAAACCAAATCCCAGTTGTTTAGTGTGCTAATTGCTCGTTCGTTGGCATAAAAAATATACCGTGCAGTGCTGGTTTGAGATAATAAAATCTAAATATATATCGTCCGTGCCTGATTCGCTCTCTGGAATTCAGAAAATTGGTCTTTGAAAAGAAAATATTTATCGAATTGAATGAATGGAGCGTGCACATAAATAGACTCTTCGTGTCAATGGTTTGTCTCATTTGACAGACAAAATCTGCATATCCAGGTGTCAATGCCACTTCAAACCGCATAATTGTTCGAATAAATGTTTGTTAAGTATAATTTAAAAAAGGCGCTGCACGGAATTAAAATATTTCCTCAGTTACAGAAAGCTTTCTGCGTTCAAAAGCCTATCGAGTAATATGCTCGAAAAGTATCTGAGCTGTTCCCTTCTCTAAAACAAATATAGTACGGATGGTTTAGGTGACTTCCTATACATCCATGCCCGCTATAACGTTAGATTCCAATTATTTCAGTCATTTGTAATCTATAAAACAATCACTGCCAGCGAATTCATTTTCCCATAAATTAATGTAAAATTGAATGTGTCTGAGTAGAATTTTTCCCAATTTTAAATATTTACATTTTATACAAAATTAATTTTTATTGGCATTTGATAAAAGATTTAAGAGTTTTAGCATCACAGGGACTGATTATTATTGTTAATTGTAATTAAACATATATTTGTGTACTTATTTATAATCTATAACATATAATATCTAGTAACATTATATCAAATTAGATCCTCTTGTTTATCGTTAAAATTCAGTTGGAAGCATAATTTGTTATTTTTGTTCTTGATACCTATTTATATATCATTTAAACTAATCGGTACTAAAAGTCTGAATTTAACATTTTTTCAATAAGTAATTTTAACATTTTAAATATCATTATCAAAATGATTATTCTTTATCGTTATTTACACATCAAAGTAAAACAAAAAACTATTTAGCGTGTAGAACAATAAAGGTATGAAAGGAAGAAAGATATCCATTAACGATTCTATAAACTTCTTAACCAGAAATTAAGACATTTTTATGAAAAAAATGCATTAAAATTCACACTTAACAAGTTGTTAGTTGTAATTAATAATTTATTATTTGAATTAGCATAAAGAAAGTAACTATTGATTCATTTAATAAGCATATCGGTGTTTGCTCTAAGTTACATATTTTAGTAATTCTGTCATCCATTTCTTTTTAAAAAGCTTAATAGATTTTTGGAGGTGCTTCCGTGCTTCGAAACTGCCGTGGTTTGAAACTGCCGTGTTTCGAAACTGCCGTGCTTCGAAACTGCCGTGGTTTGAAACTGCCGTGCTTCGAAAAAACAAGAACAAAGTCTGCTGCGTACTAACTGAAGACGTGGTGATATGCTAAACGTAACTGGAGGCGACCTCTGCTAATCTAATGTGATTGTTGGGTTACTGGGATGCTGTATATGACTGCTCGCGATGAGGTAGATTCGTGTTTGTTGTTTCGAACCCCGGCAGCATCCCCATTCGACCAATATTGAGGTGCAATATAAGCTATCATGCATTGCTATATCACAGCAAACATAAAGAAGCACATTTCGGTGCAATGTTAATGATGGGCTACTATTGGTATCCATGGAACTAGTATAATTGAATATTTACGGGGTTTCAATTTGACGTACCTGTTTTTTGCATCGAAGCTGCACCGAGACGCCATCGACGGACACCGTGAGCACCACTTTTCGTTTCTTGATCCCCTTGGCTTTGAATTCGTGCTGAAATAGGCGATAAAAGTAATGTTCAGGTGTTATTAATAACAGAGAAAATATCCTACATGAATAGCAAAATTGAGATGTAACTGACTAATTCAAATCTCTGATAATTATCTAATCTTCTGGGGAACATATATATGGATCAATAGTTTCTGTTATCACAGATATGTACCATCATATTAATGTATGTTAATTTGTGCTACCACTGCGTCTATTGATTACAAGTATTGAGTAATTACATTTCTGTTGAGTAAAATGTCTGTTGATAAAGCAAAGTTTAATTAAAGTGTGATCTTTTTGAAATGTCCAATTCTTGTGTTTGAATTTGATTTGAAAATCTCCAAGGGAGAAGAGTCAAGTGAAAAAGATTCAGAGTTGGGTCGGAAGCGAAAGAGGTTGGTTGGGGCACCAACTGGAATGCGATTTTTAGTATTTGGAAGCAAGCCCATTAACGAGCGATTCTGAGTATTTGGAATGAGATCTGGAGAGATTTGGACTCCTGTGTTTGCTGAGGTGACAAGCGATAATGAGTATGGATGAAGTCTGGAGGAATTGAACTTCTTTGTTTGGTATGTAATACGTATAATATATAATATATGTCATAAAATTACTAATCCAATATTGAGGTTAAATCAAATAATTAAATCGTAGCAGATAGCTAACGAGATTTTGTAATTGTTAACGGATTAATTTGATAATTAATACACTATTCTAATAAATATCTTGATTGTTTTTATTGCCTTTCTTTTGGTACACAAATTATTGTGTGATTTGAGATTTGAGATTTGAGAATTGTGAGATTTTATTATAATTTAGTTAATATAATTTAATAAATTTAATTATTATATTTAATAACTGAGTAGATAACAGATTTGATAACACATTATTTAATTGTATCTAATATATATTTAGTGTAAAATATATTTTTTATATTGTGTAAAACAAAAATTATTATAATATATATTAAAGTAATTATTCAATCAATACAATATTTTTATAATAAATAAAAATATATATTTACTTTTTGTAATAACGATAATTAATTATTAACATTGTGTGATAAGAAAAACGTTTCGTCAGAATGCAACATTTTATGCAAAAAATAATTTATTCGACAAAATAACTTTCAGCGAAATGCTACTGACTCATACAGTCAATGCGAAAGCAACAAGTCCCATTTACTCATTCTGAGACAACTTCTTTGTGGAAACAGGAAATACATGTTCAGCTTACACTGTGCTAGTTTACCAGTCTATTCAAACTCTGCTTATTCCGATGTCTGTATTTATAATTAAAATAACTGCAAATATTTGATTATATATTTAATAATAATAAAATAGTAAATGTAAAATTATATGTGTAATAAATGGACAATTTCCAAATATATATATTTTTTGTGAGCGTTATATGTTCAAAGAAGGCAGTACATAATATGCATAAAAAATGCATTTAAGTAAAATATAATATGTGTTATATTTGGAAGCTATTAAGAAACACTTTCCAAAGGCAACAAAAGTACACAGAAGAAAAACATTAAAAGATTGTTAGAAACAAGAATATTTCAAGGTGATTATAGGCACTATCCATACATTATGTCATAATTGTCATTCACATCTTACATAATGGTGCAATTAGTACAAATTGGATCGTATGTTTGTCAGAGTAATAAAAGACACGTTGTAGAGTAACACAGGAAAGATATATTCTCAAATAAATAGCTGCTATATAGTGATAATAATTATTTTTCTGGAAAAAATGGCGCGTGGTAGAATATGTGTACGACAATGTTGCAGGTAAACTTGTTTTCTAATATGCTAAATATATGTTTAAGTAACATTTATCTAATATGAATAAAAGTTCATGTATGGGGTCTAAAAGTAATTGAACAAAATGAGAGCAAAAAAGATGACAAAATTCACGTTGATGTACTTTCTTTCTCATTTTTTTTTGGGCGTCATTACATTTACTGCATCATAAAAAATCTTTCTAAGCTTTTCAAGTTCGACTTGCATCTAAAATTGGAATGAGAAAAAAATACAAATAATACATCAATCATCGGATAGAAAAACGCATTAAGATCAGATCTCTTACATATACTATAATCTATTTTTAAAAACAATGAACGAGGTCAACTTCATAAAGGCAAAGTATATCCTTTTAATCTTTGGCTAAATGTTAGTGTTAGAATTATTTAGCTTCGACGCTATAATTTGCTTCATACAGAAATATAACTCATCCCAGGACTGAGCAATATGAGATTGAATAACGTTTGTAAGTCTATAGTAATTGAATATTTTTACAACAGAACACAATATCTTTAACAGTCTGATATTATATCAACAATTTAATGAAATGGTGTATTAAAAATTGAATTACAGTTTAATTAATCAGTTTTACATTCACCGCAGTTATATAAATAATATTCGTATAATTATCCTAATTCCAAAAAGTTTTTCAGTGGCATTTTAAGACTGCTTTCTACTTTAAACTTCTAAAAACTAAGCACAAAAAATGAATTTAGCTTTATTAATTTTGTGATAGATTCGTTCAAAGGTAATAAATGGTTAATGATGTTTTCCCCGTATTAACACGCTATTACTTAACACATCATTTGGTATCGGATTACCTAAACCTCTTTAATAAAAACGATCCTAAAAATACAGACATAATAGCTGAATTTCTTACTTCTTTGCAATTCGGATTTTGGCATTCTGCAAAAAAATTAAATACAATACTTAAAAGAAAGATATTTTAAAGTTAAAAATATAAAAGAAACATACTTGTTATAATTCAGTCAATAAAAAACAACACATCTGTTGAGTAAAATTTCAGTTGGTAAAGCAAAGTTTAATTAAATGTTTGTGATCCTTTTGGAATGGCCAATTCTTTGCTTGAATTTGATTAATAAGTTTGAATCTTTAATAAATAAGTTGTGAAAAAGAATCAGAAGAGGTGGAAAGTTGAAGAGTGTTGGATGGGCACCAACTGGAAAATGATATTTAGTATTTGGAAGTAATCCCAGTAACAAGCGATTATAAGTATTTGAATGAGGTCTGGAGGGATTGGACTCCTCTGTTTGGTATGTAAATACGTATCATTTGTCACAAAATTACTAATCAAATATTTAGGTTAAATTGCGTAAATTAAATCATAACCGATAGCTAATGAGAACTTATAATTGGTAACTGATTAATTTGATAATTAATATACGATCCTAATAATTATCTTGATTGTTTTTATTACCTTCCTTTTGGTACAGAAATTATTGTGAGATTTTAGAGATATTGTTATTGTAATATAGTTAGTATAATTTAATTATTATATTTAATAACTTATTAGATTACATACATAGATATAAAATTCACTCTTAGTCAATATATCTAAGTTATGATATAGATGTTGGAAACAGCTTTCACTACTGCCAGAATTCTTATGATATATTGTTATGATCCCAATGGTGTCTCAAATAAATATGCTTCGATCAGGTTGAATCTTATATTTGGCATTTGAATAAATATGTTCTATATAAGAGCTTCGGGAGCACAAAAAGAAGTGTTATTTTTCAACATTTTAGTAAAATCAGGTCTATTAGTAGCTGAATATGAGGCAATTTTTGTGGCTTCAAGTAGTATGATAAATAATATCGTGAAATTAATCGTCAGATAATATAGCTAAGTATCTATGAATATAAGAAATTATTAAACCAATTACACTGAACAAAAAATTTTAACTTTTTAAAAATTCAAAGAAGTCAACAACTAATTCCTACTACTTTAGGCATGCTGATTTCAAATCTGAAGTCCATTTTTCGCCATCAGTCTCCGCTTAAAAAAACAAGTCCATTTAAAAAATACACAGAATTTTTCTTTACACTCAAATCAGTTAGAATACATTCGATTGCATTTAAAGAAACATAAATTTGAATAAATGAGTCGAAAGGTGTTGTATACGAGTTAAATATGTGTAGACATGCATGAAAGATATTAAATTCAGAAATGCTTTGTGAGGAACTTTATTATATGAAAACATCAAGAGCAATCATCTCTTAGCAGATACCAGTAAAAATCTGCAAACATTGCAGTTCACCATTTACCCTTGTATCTCTTTTCCATCAATGCCACATCTTGGTGGAATCTCTCTCCGTACTCATCACTGACATCACCTATGTTGTCCGGAAAGAAATACATGTGGGACATGGTTCTGATCGTCTTCCATCTCGGCATGTAGGAATCTTGAAGATGTCCCATTTGCAGATGGTATATGTATGTAAGTGTCTGTGTTAGCTGTCTTTTACCCGATTTTTTCAGTACTTACCGAATATTCTATTAGTCTGAATTTTGTCATGCATGGGTTAGATTTTTCAATTTTATTTCAATTTTTATTTAAAAAATGTGTTTTTGTGTTTAAGTCTTAAATATCACTTACTAAACTGAAATCATCACGTTGAAGCAATATGATCAGCAGACTATAATCCATTTAATTACAACGGCTTTTGTTAAAGGGACCAATATAGGTCATTTGAAACTTGAAGGCGTATATTTCACCAACACAATAAAATTAAATCTCTTTGTTACATGTAAGATATTATGCGTCTCAAATAGTGTTCATATTCACTAAGCTTTTCCTGGTGAAAGTTAATCATTTGTCGTATGTGGGCCTGTTTTGCTGTTTTGCACCAACAAAACGAATTATATTCATCCGGCAATTGCTACAGTAATATGTAATTTAAAAACTATTACAAAAAAACATTTTTTAACAATTCGTAGATAACCAGTCCCCCACCACCTTCCATATATTAATAATTTGTTGCATAATGGCACAACCAAATGTTAAAAATTTGGAACCATCGATCAAAATTTTGAGGCGGATCTTATAAAAAAAATTGTTCCAACCTCTCTTTGGTCACGTGATCTGCCCTTGAAAATGTCCTGTTTTGAATTTATTTTGAATCCCGTTTCAGTCGGGTATAATTAAAAGCATTATATACGGGTTAAACGGATACGAAAGTGTCTAACGTTGCCGCAATATTCCGGAGTGTAAAACCATTTAAATTGTACCCAATACAGTTTATAAAATGTTGTAGATATCCAAAAATCTGAAAAGGCAGCACATATACATCGAACTCATTTATAAATAGATCATAACAAAATTCAATAGCTTTTTCTAGATAGGGATAAACGTAATTGTGAGTTAAATTTTGAATATTTAACAAAAATACACAATAGATGGCACGACTGATCTATGCCTTGTAAATGGTTTACCACTGGATGTGTCAATTGAATGCGTCACAATTCGTCATCCTTATTGTTTATTATTTTATATAGCTTTATTCTGTAATACAGTAATGCTATGCCGTATTTTTCTAAAATACAACAAATACACATAGGAATAATTTCATTAGTTAATTAAATAATACAGTTAAAGTAACATATGCTTAAAATGAGTAGATGATTTATATATTTAGTCAAAATAATAGATAATTTAATTTAATTTAAATTAAATTATGAAAACGATTTATTAAAATGTAAAATATCTAATTTGTAAGTCTATTTTTTTAAGTTTAATATTCTAAAGAGAGTTAAAGAAATAAAAAAACAAAAATTATGTTACACAATATTTTAAACTTCATAGTAATTTATTTGTCTCACATTTACTGAATTACACTGAAAGCCAATTTTTTAAATTCAGAGTATAACTTACCTTCACTGTTTTGGAGCATCAAGAAGCAAGGTCGAAGCAGCGTTGACATTCGAATATCAGGCATCTGATCCTCATTTTTATCGGGTGTCAGATATTGGGATACCGCAAATTGCATTTTCCTATAAATTTCCTGTAGAGACAACCTGTCAAATTGATGTATGAAAATAGTTTAAATGAAATATTACACTCATCAAATATTATATATAAAACAGTTATGACAACATAAAACTAAAACTGACCTATTTCAGAAGTAGATTAAAATATCTTCCCTTTACAGAGCAGATTTCTTCAGTAAACATATTATGTCAATCGAATTTTTAGAATACACTTTCAATTTACAAAAAATGAATAAAGAATTGTATTTATATATATTGGCAAGCAATATTTTTAAATGTTCATTTCTATTAAAATATACAAAATAAATAAAAAGACATTCTAGTCCCCTTCTATACTTGAAAGAGGTCAGGTCAATATACATCCTCGTCGAAAGTATCATTCCCTCTATAAAAATCCGCTCAGAAATGTTAAAACTAAATTAAGCATTATTACTGGATTATATACTACTAAATATATTTCCTATTAATTATATAATGAAGTAGAAAATATACTGGTATATTTTTTTATATTACTGCATAATATTGTATTGATTTCTTTGTGAAGGTGCATTTAATATGTTTTCTGAAGGAACCATAATGATTTATGATTTGTTCAATGATTAAATATTTATAGACGTTTTATTTTAAGTTTTAATACAAATTTTATTAAAAGATACTAAACTTTTCTCTAACCTACTCTGTGTACCATTCACTTGAGCATACTTCAGTCTACATCATTAAACCATTACATTTAAGTGCTGTCGATTAAAAACATTGCTTTTAATTTTTTGTTTCATGTAATTTATTATTTTATCTCTCTAATGATCGAGTTAATATGAAAACAAGTCTGGCGAATTCCGAGTTAATTTCTGAATGTAAGTTTATAGCCCGAGTCAATGATTTATAGAGTGGGCTTCCTTCCCTCTCACCTTCTCTCCACTCCTCCCTCCTATTTTTTATCTTCTTTCTTTACTTTTGAAGCATACAGAACTTTTCTGTCGGCATACACTATAATATTTATTATTTGTTGCAGTTTTGTTGTCGTTACATATTGTTACCTATTTCCTACGAAAGTTAATAACATTATTTAGGATCATCAGTAAACAAATTAAATATAAAAATTCACCTCGATGCCCATTTTTTGATCAAATCACAAAGATTGACAATGAACCATGTGCCGCGTTCAGTTCTATAAGTCGCACTTCCTGGTATCGCTGAAATTCCGACAAACATATCAGATCCATCAGGAATGTGGTCATCTACAGGCTTCCATTGTTTAAAAAAGTTGATAGCTTGCCCAATACCGGAATTAGGAACACAAATGGGGGAATCAGATTCGACACTTTGATCTATTTTCATTGATAAAGACAAACATTGAATTACATTTTGAATGATATTTAATATATGTGTAAATCAATGTTAACAAACATAACTATTGCAGAGAAAAACATTTGCAACCATTATTGTATAACAACATCATATTTTTATGGCTTAAAATATATAGCATACATTTTATATTAACGATTCCGATTTCCTACTTTAAGACCAATAATAAATAAACATATATAAATATATTATTAAAATACTAAAATCAGATTCCTTATTTTGCAGAGTTGCATCAAAACCCAGTTACTTCAAATATCTGCATCAATTTTTTAAATAAATTTAATTTATAATATTATTATAAAAATATATCACAAATTATTATTTTTAAAAAAGAAAAGTTCAAAAATATATTAAAATCAGATCAAATTTAAATTCTACTAGACTATTACATAGAAACGTGATCCATGCCACATTGGAAATGTTAAACAATGGGAAGCTTATGTTGACACCTATATCGCTATATTGTCTACATATGTAAGCTACAAATGAAAGAGCGATGGAACGAGCTGGTTGGAGACGGACAGTGCGAGAGGTCACAAAAGGACGGCTAACGACCTGATCGACTGTACTACTCTGTAGTCAAGTCACTACTAAGGTGCTTAAAATAGTCAGCCGATTTAAAGTTAAGGTTAACGTATAGTTGGTCAGCTGTAAGTAATGTTAAACATTTTAAACTACTCTAAAAAATAATTTTTAATCCAAAATAATAATATCATTCATTGTTACCGTTTTGGCATGCGTTTACGAAAAAGAGTTTTGGTTTCCCTTTGAATCTTTCACTTCTTAAAAAATTCTTCAGTATTTTTTTAATATCTAACCCAACTTTTTTAGCGGGTTCATCTGGTTTAGCGGGTTCATCTGGTTTAGCGGGTTCATCTGGTTTAGCGGGTTCATCTGGTTTATCTGATTTTTTTGGTATTTCGGAGTCAACTCCCATAACTTTTCCAAGGATGCCATGTGTTAGAATGAAGCATGCAAATAGTTTTTCAGATGGGCAGTATTCATCAGATTTGAGGTATTCATCAGGGTTGGTGTATTTATTCAATATATCCATCATTTGATCCTCTTTGCGGTTGGAATGCAATATAAAGTCGAAGTTCAATTTACTTCCGAACACTTCTCTCAAATATTTGACGTCTGCCTCTCCACCGGTGCGGTTACTCAAATGATAAAAGTCTATATTACTGATGACCAAGCAAATACCTACAAATAGCATACATATAACATCAGTTAAATTATTATATTATATATATTAAACAAAATCTTAGTAATTTGTATGAAAAACGGAATACAAAACATATATTTTGAATAGCGTACTGTAGAAAACTTATATAATACGAAATAAAGGTCAAGATTAAATTGATCATTATGTTTTTACAACTAATTTCGTCCTATACTGACATCATCAGGAAAGATAACATATATTACAGAATTGTATATAACAGAAATAAAACATAATAAAAGGATTTTTTTACTTCATCAGATACTAACTTAAATGTTATTCAGTTGACGTTTCGCTTTACAGCTTTATCAAAACTTAAGTACAGTAAAATAGTTACAACACATTATAAATAGACAAATTCAACAAGCAAAACAAAAAACAAAAGATGTTTAACACGTATAAAAATCAAAAACCATACTCAATTATAAAAGTATATATACGAAATACTACTTGAAACAGTGGAGTAGTATGTATAGCAAGAAAGATAGTTAGGCAAAATATAACTAAAAAAATTTTAAATTGTTCAGAAATTATCGAAGACATGATTCAGAAATTTAATAATACAACGAGACATTTTAACATCAGAAACGTGAAGAAAGAAGAACTTATAAATGGATGCTTGGGCAAAGTTTTGAACAATTTTTAATTTTGTTATTGTTAAAATATCTCGTTGTATCGTTAAATTTCTGAATCATGCCTTCGATAATTTCGGACAATTTAAAAAATTTTAGTTATATTTTTCTTAAATTATCTTTCTTGTTATACATACTACTACACTTTTTCAAGTTCTTAAATACTAGATCTTTCTCTTTCGATTAATAATTAATCTGTTTGATAATGCTAGAATTACAGTCCTTCCTTTTTCGGACACCCTTCAGTGCTTCTCAAACATATGTATATATTAAAACGCTTATCCAATATTTTATAAAGTTATTGTTTAAACTAACCTTTAAATCATTTAAAATAGCTCAGTATTTCTCGCTTAAATATTGTGTTCCTCTTTCCTTAAAATCTAGTGTTATTTACCAATGTACCAGTTCTGAGAATTAGCAGTGGTGTTACATTGGTCCAATTGAGCGCCATCTCTTCACTATAATTTCTGAGCATGGCTCACCGTCGAGAAATTCGACTATTGCTTTCCATCGTCTTTCATGTAGCCGTTTCTGTAATATTAATAATTTTTCTATTCTCTACACTGCACTGTCAATAATTTTCTTGTGCTTTCCATAAAAGAATCATTTTATATTAAATATAACCAATCCATTGATAACTC
Organism: Invenusta paracnida; assembly: GCA_036023295.1. NCBI lineage: Eukaryota > Metazoa > Platyhelminthes > Proseriata > Coelogynoporidae > Invenusta > Invenusta paracnida. Next base: position 45,756 of record JAYRBW010082915.1, read on the forward strand.
TCTTACACAATGAAGCTTGTCTAATTTTCACAATATTTTTTAATTTCTCTCACTTCGTTTTCTAAGTTCAATTGTTTGATCTGTACTTTCATATATTATTGAGTTTTCCGTGATATTTACCAAGATAGTGATTCAATTTACAGTAAAATTTATTCATGATATCCAATTTACAAATAATCTGATATACCTAATAATGCTTTCAATTTAACAAGATATAATAGTACAATACCTGCTGAAATAATCAATTTTTTATAATTTAATTATGATTACGTAATACATAATTAATTTGTCACAGAGTGCTTGCAATTTACTTGTTATCATTTTATATGACATAACATACATTCTATTTAATAAACTGAACACTGCTAATTTACCATTAAATGTTACTTACCAAAACTAAGATTATATATTTAAGAAAGTATTATTCAATTAACAATTTTTAACCATTCTTTTTGCCTTACAAACTATCCATGTACAATGACCCTGTTTACATTATATATACATGATGGTGCCAGACCTCATCTTAACACTGTTGTTCCTCTATTAATTGTAAATCTAATAATCGTTTTTGAAGCTTTAACTTTTAAATTGTATATTATTGTAGATATATATCGTTATTTATTCACCCACTAACAGTGGATTATTGTTTAATACCCAGTGATTTATTTTTCGTTATGTTAGGAGAAAATCA